>MU692036.1:0-36584 GCA_026770625.1 Nicotiana glauca
GGGCTTAATACTTGGGTTTTATTTGCAACGTCCGCAGAATCCTATTTAGAGGATATACATTGGGCGTGATCAGCTTGGCTTGCCTAGCTCCAACAGTAGGCACCATCACGACTCCTGATGGTGGGGGAATCCGGGTCGTGACAAAAAACAATGCAACTATTTGATTTTTTAGATTTTTAGATCTATATCTCTTAGGTCTATTTTTCTGTATTTTTAGCTCTTGGATGCCTCAGTTTTCCAGAGTTCTTCCTCTTAATCTCTCTATTAATTTTTAGAATTCTCTCTTTTAGAATGGGTATTAATGGTCCTCCTCCTTTAAACTTCAGGCTTTTCCTTATATATCAGTGAGTTAGCCCTTCTTACCAGTCTGTGTGTCCCTTTACACTTGTATTATTTCAGCCTTTCAATTATTTCCCCATGTTATCTACTTTCTAGCTCCTAAAAGTTCTAAGCCGACCAACCAGTCTCCTTTTCATTTTAAATTCATTCCACTACATTAGTACCCTTTAATTAAACTCACTAGTGCACCACTAAATAGTGTTGGCAGACCCTATTAAATCACTGAGGTTCAATTTCCAAACTAACTCTTGCAAACCCCTGTGAATTACCCCTGAACCCCCAAATGAAAAATGGGTCAAATTGACCAAAGTTAACGGGTCAAAATAAACCAATTCAAATCGTTTTCCAGGCTATTCAGTTTTTTATACAATCGTGGATTCTTCCCTTCTAAAGGTTAACCTAAATCCAGTTTAGTGTTTTCAAACAGCAAAACAAGCAACATTTAAATAGTTCGAAATTTAAAATTATTTATAACAGCATTCATAGAGCATGAACCAAAGAATGACCGACGGACAATTAATAACTTTGACATAGCACCTAATTCAAATATTTAACTAAACCGTTCACAGAAAAAGAAAAGAAGAAAGAGAAGAAGCTGAACTACCTAAAAACAACTTAAAAACAGAAGAACTCACCATTTCGAATTGACCTTGTGACTAACTTCTACGATTTAAATCACCAAACAAGGTCAATCACTTGTTCTTAGAACAAGTGAAAAATCTTATTTTGGGTGATAAAACCGGTCTCAAACCTCACGAGGAACTGGAGCCCCAAGTTTCGGATTTTGGCTTTTAAGACTCGAACCCTTTGATTTAAGATTCGAGCAGATTGGGCCACATTCGAAGGAAACTGACTATGGATTAGGGAGGAAGGAGTTGTGGTGGTCATGGGATGTTAGTTTGGGATAGTTTGCAGTCAGCGCCGCCATCGGAGAAACTGTGACGATGCTAGGATTCATCATTTCGATTCAATATTCGATGAGTTATACAATGATTCGAAAGAAAAGGAGTGAGGATTCGGAAAGAGGAGGGCGAGGGGAGTTTGGGGTGTATTTTTGGAAGGGATTGGTGGCTGACCGCCGCCGTGGGCGATTTTCGACGGGCGGTCAGCGGTGGTTTGTGGTGGTGGTGAATTGGGTCTCTAAAGAGAGACGATGAGGTAGGGGTTTGGCTAGGGTAGGGTAAAGGTCGTTTGAGTATATTAAACTAACAAATTAATTTGGGCCGTTGGATAATTAGAATCCAACGGCCCAGATTAACTCATTGAAACGAAATGGAGTCATTTGGTTTAGTGGGGTACTGGATTGGTTCGGGGTGGGTCAGACTTGGGTGTTGGGTGAGGTTTTGGCCAATTGATCCGATGTATTCAACGGCTCAGATTGAGACACCTGAAACGACATCGTTGTGCTGGGTTGGAGACGGACTAGATTTTGGCGGGTTTTGGGCCGGTTTGGCATGGGTTTGGGATATGTTTTTGTTTGGGCTTGGGGAATTTGGCCCAGTTCCGATTTCCTCTAATTCTTTTCCTTTTTTTTTCTTTCTAAAATTCAAAAAAATAAAAAATACAAACCTAGATTAATTCTTGATCAAATTATCCAAAAATACTAATTAATAATTATCACACATAATTAGATACCAAATTAAAAGAAAATCACACAATTTTGACTTTAAACATTTAAAATGCAAAGTACGTTATTTTTTGTGATTTTTCATTTTTTGTAAAATAAGTAATTTACTACTTAACTCAAGAATTGTAAAATTAAATCCTAAATGCAATTGTAACATATTTTTGTATATATATACTCCCTCAGTTTCAATTTATGTGAACCCATTTGACTGGGCACGGAGTTTAAGAAAAGAAAGAAGTCTTTTGAACTTGTGGTGTAAAATGAATCACATATATTTTGTTTGGCTATAAATCATTGCATAAAGGTAAATTGTTTCCAAATAGGGAAAGAGGTCGTTCTTTTTGGCACGGACTAAAAAGGAAATAGGTTCACATAAATTGAAACGGAGGGAGTATGTTTTAATAATTTTAACAAATAAACGTGCACACACAAAGGCGAACAATTACGGAAAATACCACAAAAATCCACAAAATTGCAAACAAAGAAAAAATTATTTTATTTTGAATTTTTTGGGAGTAATTTACACAGAGCAAAAATCACATGCTCACAAAGATATGATGGCCAATTTGACCGAACGAAACGATTTGAAGAATTTTGACCGAGCTCTAGTTCCTGAGCTACCTACATATCCCTGGTCTTACAGGAATCAGGCCATATGTAGTTCAGGATCCATTGGCAGAATATGCCGCTGGAGATTTTTGAAAATTAGACGCGACATTTCGGTTGGGAAGGATGGTCAAAGTCTAGTGGGCTGTGGGAACTGGAGTGGGATTGCTCCTGCTGATATGGACGTTGCTAGACGGTTTACCTGCAAATGAGCAATACGAACATATATTGTGCATAAATTTAAACATGATGCAAGTTCCCGTTGGACCATGATTGTTGTCTTTGGACGGTTAAGATGACGTCCTCAGACCATTCGCCGGCTACGAAATGATGTTCTCGGGCTATGAGAGTGACGCCTCCGAACCATGAGGCCTTTGAATAATGATATGCAAGAGATAAGAGTGGGGTCCTCATTCCCTGGCATGGAGTTCTCGGGCTATGAAAATGGTGCCTCCGAACGATGACGCCTTTGGACAATTTGGCGATCTTTCAGCCCAGGAGGTGCAAATGAGGTGGCGATCTTTCAGCCAATGCAAGATGTAAATAAAAGGTGGCGGTATTTCAGCCATGCAAAGAAGTAAAGTGGCGATATTCCAGCCATGCAAGAAACATAACGTGGCGATATTTCAGCCATGCAAGAAAAAAATAAAGTCGTGATATTTCAGCCATGCAAGATGGAGGTAGAGCTTAATCTCGGAAGGCAGAAAGTTAGCCTTATGCAATGCAGAGAAATGCAAGATGGAGGTAGAGCTTAACTTCGGAAGGCAGAAAGGTAGCCTTATGCAATTCAGAAAAATGCAAGATAGAGGTAGAGCTTAACCTCGGAAGGCAGAAAGGTAGCCTCATGCAATGCAGAGAAATGCAGATGGAGGTAAAGCTTAACCTCAGAAGGTAGAAAGGTAGCCTTATGCAATGCAGAGAAATACAGATGGAGGTAGACCTTAACCTCAAAAGGCAGAAAGGTAGCCTTATGCAACACAGAGAAATGCAGATGGATGGAGATAGAGCTTAGTCTCGGAAGGCAGAATGGTAGCCTTATGCAGTGCAGAAAAGTAAAAAGTGAATAGTGGTAAAATCTCTTAGTTGATAGCTTGATAGCTAATAGCTGATTGGATATTGTGGCTGCCGGGGATATCGTGTACGGATAGCAGTCGTAGATAGGTGATGGCTATGAGAGTGGTATTCTTGAGAAGCGTGAGTGTATAAATATATCTAGATTTTGCAACTCGGGTGCCTGTATCCAAATAAATATCGTAAGTTTTGTAAAAGGGGAAGGTTAGTTCGTATCCTTGTGGACTTCGCTTGTTCTGCTTGGCTCTGTTTTCAGTGATGTTGTGTATCACTGGGGTAGCGTTGCTAAACAAAGAAATTCTGATAATAGACATGCATGATTTAAAAAATATAGCATAAATACATAGTTGAGAATAGTTTTCTTTAGATAAACCGACGACTGCGATGCGGTTCAAGACATTGCAACCTCTCTCGCTCCGGAATTTTGAGGGTCCTCAAAATTTTGCCCTAGTTTACTGGGTTTCTGCTTCTGATGGTTGTGTGCGATAAATGGCTAAAATCAATTTTGGAATTTTGAGGGTCCTCTTCAAAATTCTATCCTAGTTTCCAACAGTGGGGGGAAATGAAAATTTTATTGAATTGTGACTGAACCCATAGTGCAGCCTACGTATCCCCTCTTAAACGGGAATCAGGTCAGGCGTTGTTCAAATTACATCATATAGGAAAAGCATAATATTACACATAGTAGCGCTTGACTGCGTCTGAGTTGATTGGTTTTGGCCAAACTTCTCCGTCCATTTCTGCAAGTATAAGGGCTCCTCCTGTCAGAACCCGATGAACCCTGCCAGTTGGGGGAGAACTTCCCTTTGGCTTCATCTTGATGTGGAAAAATCTTGTTTAACACCAGTTGCCCCAGTGTGAACCGTCTTGGTTTGACTCTCTTGTTGAAGGCTCTGGCCATTCTGTTTTGATAAAGTTGACCATGGCAAACTGCATTCATTCTCTTTCCGTCTATAAAAGCTAGCTACTCGTAGCGACTCTTCACCCACTCTGCATCGTCGAGTTGTGCTTCCTGTATGATTCTTAAGTAAGGAATTTCTACTTTGACGGGAATGAAGGCCTCTGTACCATAAACCAGCATATACGGAGTTGCCCCGTTTGATGTACGGACTGTGATACGGTACCCCAATAAAGCAAATGATAGTTTCTCATGCCACTGCTTATGTTTCTCTATCATTTTCCTCAGTATCTTCTTGATATTCTTATTGGCGTCTTCTACAGCTCAATTCATCTAAGGTCGGTAAGCTGTAGAATTCTTATGCTTGATCTTAAAGGTTTCACATATGGATTACATCAAATCATTGTTGAGATTGGAACCATTATCTGTAATGATTGACTCTGGGGTTCTGAACCGACAAGCGATACGGTCACGGATAAAGTCTGCCACAACTTTCTTAGTCACTGCTTTGTATGATGCTGCTTCAACCCATTTGGTGAAATAATTAATTGCCAATAGAATGAACCTGTGCTTGTTTGATGAGGTGGGCTCGATAGGTCCGATGAAATCCATTCCCCAAGTGGTGAACGGCCATGGCGAGCTTGTTGCAGTAAGCTTGTTTGGAGGCGCCTTTATCATGTCTGCATGTATCTGACAACGACGACACTTTCAGGCATACTGGATGCAGTCTGTTTCCATAGTCATCCATAAATAACCAGCCCGGAGTATCTTCTTGGCTAAGACAAAACCGTTCATATGTGGACCGCAAGTCCCAGCATAGATTTCTTTTAGATGCTTCCTTTGCGTCGACTCACCTTAGTAATCCTAAATCAGGACCCCTCCTGTACAGGACTCCTTCGCTGTGAAAAAAATTGTTGGATAACCTCCAAAGTGTGCGCTTTTGATTGGGATTTGCAAGCTTTGGGTATTCTTCTTTTTCCAAGTCGGCTGATCATAGACCTTTACAGGGATAGGATCAATGAAGTTTTTATCTGGATGTTGAATCATAGATTATAGGGTAGCCAATGCATCGGCAATCTCATTCTGGACTCTAGGAACATGCCAGAACTTTGTCTTTGTGAACCTCTTCCTCAACTCCTGTACATGATGCAAATACGGGAGTATCTTGGAGTTCTTAGTTGCCCATTCTTCTCGGACCTGATGTATAAGCAAGTCTGAATCCCCAATTACCAGCAACTCTTGGTTGTTCATGTCAATAGCCATATTGAGTCCCAAGATACAAGCTTCATACTCGGTCATGTTGTTGGTGCACGAGAATCTGAGTTTTGCAGACACCGGATAATATTTGACAGTTTCTGATATTAAGACTGCTCCTATGCCAGCTTTTTGAAATTTGCTGCTCCGTCGAAAAATATTCTCTAGCCATCATAGGATTCTGAAATGTCTTCTCCTATGAAGGATACCTCCTCGTCAGGAAAATATGTTTTTAGGGGCTCGTATTCTCCATCTACGGGATTCTCGGCAAGATGATCCGCTAATGCCTGTCCCTTGATTGCTTTCTGAGTCACATAGACAATGTCAAATTCACTTAACACGATTTGCCACTTGGCCAGCTTGCCAGTGGGCATGGGCTTTTGAATGATGTACTTCAGCGGATCCATTCTTGATATGAGATATGTAGTATAGGCACAAAAATAGTGCCTCAGCTTCTAGGCTACCCAAGTCAGAGCACAACATGTGCGTTCCAACAGAGAATACGGGGCCTCATACGGGGTGAACTTCTTGCTGAGATAATAGATGGCCTGCTCCTTCCTCCCTGTTTTATCATGCTGCCCCAGAACACAACCGAATTCTTCATCCAATACTACAAGGTAGAGCAATAGAGGTATGCCTGGCTCGGGCGGGACAAAGACTAGCGGTGTTGACAAGTACTCCTTAATTCTATCGAAAGCTTTCTGACAGTCATCAGTCCATTTGGTAGCGGCGTCCTTCTTTAACATCTTAAAGATTGGCTCGCAGATGAATGTAGATTGAGCTATGAACCGGCTGATATAGTTAAGTCTCCCCAAGAAACTCATTACGTCCTTCTTGTTCTTTGGCGGTGGCAATTCTTGAATGACTTTGAACTTTGATGGATCCAGCTCTATCCCTCGGCGACTTATAATAAACCCAAGTAGTTTTCCGGTGGGAACTCCAAATGAACATTTTGCGGGATTCAGCTTCAAGTTGTACCTTCTCAGTCTGTTGAAAAACTTTCTCAAATCTTCCATGTGATCAGTGGCTTTCCTGGACTTGATGATAGCATCGTCTACATATACTTTGATCTTCTTGTGCATCATATCATGGAAAATAATGGTCATGACCCTCATGTAGGTGGCCCCAACATTCTTTAATCTGAATGGCAGCATTTTGTAACAATACATCCCCCATGGCATAATAAAAGTCGTTTTCTCAGTGTCCTCTTCATCCATCCATATCAGATGGTACCCAGCAAAACAATCAACAAATAACTGCAGCTCATGCTTAGCGCAATTGTCAATCAGAATGTGTATGTTTTGCAAGGGGAAGTCGTCTTTTGAACTGGCCCGGTTGAGATCCCAGTAGTCGACATAGACTCTGACCTTCCCATCCTTCTTCGGTACCAGCTCAATGTTGGCTAACCATGTTGGATGCTCCAGTACCTTGAGAACTTAGCTTTGACCTGCTTGGTAACTTCTTCCTTGATTTTCAAACTCATGTCAGGTTTGAGCTTTCTGAGCTTCTGTTTTATCCATGGACATGTCGGATCAATCGGCAGTTTGTATGCCATAATAGATGTACTCAAACCAGTCATGTCGTCGTATGACCAGGCGAATATGTCCTCATACTCCTTTAGAAATTCCGTGTACTATTTCCTTTTTTACGGTGACTGATGAAAACTAATGCGAATTTCTTTGACATTTTCTACATCTCCCATGTTAACAACCTCAGTTTTGTCTAGGTTGGATTTAGGTCTATTCTCAAAACTTTCAACCTCTTTAACAACCTCTTCTGGTATATCATCTTCCTCTAAGTCTATATCCGTTTGTTGCGTTGTCTCGTTGCATGTCAAAGTCATTGGTTCATCAAGATAAGTAATAGTAATGTTGTATAAGTAAAGTAATGAGGAAAATGATAAGAGTAATATTTATAAGAAAATTGAAATGCTTTGATAAATTTCATAAATGTTTTGAACATTGGAGCTCTTTCTTGCAAAAAATAAAATGTGAAAGGAAAGTAAACTAGTAAAATAAAATAGTGCATGGTGCTTGTTCAGACTTGCTACCCTGAGGCACGCCGTGCTCTGGTGGTTCTGACTGTCCAGTTATTGAGGCATGCTCCTCTGCTTACTGCCTGTATCAAAGGGCCTTCCTCCCCCTCCTCCTCAAAAATGACACAGCAATCCATATCATCGTCTTCTAGGATTAAATTCCTCATTGCTGCTAGGGCTTCTTCTTTTTTTGACCCATATATAACATCCACTGGTTGAAACATCTGTTCCAAGCGGGGTATCGACTGCTCCAGTGGATAATAAGGTTCGCACCTTGGTGGCGACCATTCATTAAACTCTTTCCATGTATACTCGTATCTCAAACCGAAAGTGGTACCATGTTTCTTCATCTTGATAGGCTTATCGATTCCTTGGTGATTTTTGCCGAGTCCTCTGCTTGGTTCATGCCCGCACCAGTTCAGTATGCTTTCAATTTTGTTGTCCTACCACTTGTCCTTATCCACGTCGTTGACTCGCTCGATGTGGTGATAGGTTTCTCCGCCTATCTTCCTTCTTCCTTCGATTGCTGGGATGGTATGGAGACTGTATATGGGATTGCTACCATCGCCATGAATGATTACCTCTTGGTGATGCCACTAAAACTTCACAGCCTGATGTAGTGTTGATGCTACAGCCCCAACAACATGAATCCAAGGTTGGTCCCAGAAAGAGCTTCCCTAGACTCGGCATCTTTGGCTCCATCGAATAGCTTCACCACTTCACGAATTCCTAGCAGCAAGTAGGCTCTGGCCAGGTGTCCACCTTCGTTTCCCTCAGCATTCTGGTAGTCCTCGACCCTCTTGATGAATTTCCTTTCCAGATCCACTGTACCCTGCTCCAAACAGACTAGTCGCTTGTTGGTACTGACAGCCATATCCTTCCATTCTTTAATCAATTTTTGGGTTGCTTCTTGAATCTCACGATGCTAACTCTCGTATTCCTGAATCCTCTTGTGCAGTTGGTTGTACTTAACATGTGCTTCAGCCTTTTCGTCGGTGACCCTGTGACCTCGAACAAACCCGGGTTGACCCAAACCATTATGATTATCCTCCAACCAGCTTGGATAGTATGGGGTATAACCAGTATGGTACCTGTCCGGCTCAATAGTATCTGTTTTCATGACAATTTTACAGTGCCACATGTGTTGGGCTTGGCATTTGTAAGGGTTGTCGTCAGCTTGGAAATCAGTGTGGAAGTGACTCATCTTATCTACCCTCGATATAATCTGCTTTCTACCTGCCTGTCTCATGACTCGGAGAGGGATGTAAGGATAAGTACCTCTCAAACCGATGAGTATAAGAAACGGTGCATCCCTAGATCGAGCAATGAACTCTTCAGTAGGGAACCCTTCAAACATCCATTGTACTTGCTCCTCTTTCAGATTTTCGAACAACTCTACCCATCCCTTGGCATATTCTGGTTGAGCAAACATATTGGGCATATAGCTCATTCTCCTTGGCTGATGGAAGGCGATATGATCATCCCAATCCCTACGCTGGATCTCTTGTCGATATTCACCCTTTTGGAGGTGCTCCATAAGCCATTGTTAGAGTAACAAGTTACAACCCTCGAAGTGCTTGGTTCCCTGCTGACACTTTTCTAGGGCTCGGTATATCTCTGCAATAATCATGAGCACTATGCAAAATGGTTGCCCGCCAATTCCCTCCATTAAAGTCTTGGTGACCATGGCTAGTCTGGTATGGATCCTAGCCTTCTTCATAGGAAATACTATTATCCCCAAAAAGTAGAACATGAAGACAAAGACCCTTCGGTGGATATGCTCCAATAATGTGAGGACGAACTCCTCAGGGTAAGTACGATAAGATTTGTTGTGACCGTATCTTTCGTACAAATATTCAAAGGGAATGTACGAATCCTTCAGGCAAGTTAAATTCGGGTTCTTCTTTAGACCCATCATCTTGAGAAAACCTCAACCCTTGCGGTTTTCTGGCATTAGCAGACCTGGAGTTTCCCATGGTACACCAGCTAGTCCTCCTATTTCCTCTAGTAGGGGTGTCATCTTAATGTCTCCAAAGCGAAATACTGACCTATCACAATCCCAAAACAGAGTTGCAGCTTCTATGATTTTGTTAATGGTTTGAATTTCTAGGAGAGAAGGTAGGTTTCCTAGATATTTCCTGATAAGAGCCTGATCGCTGGAATGAAGATCTCTCCACCAGTTTAGCAATCTGGGGTGGATGTTGGAGACCATGCCGAATCTGGGGACTTCGTTCCTCATTTATACAAAACAAAAGTGTTAGAACCTTACCTCCACCAGACTCGACTATTAATATTAACAATTAGCATAAGAAACATTTAGTTCTCCAAATGAATGCACAAAATGTAGTAGTGTCCGTTTGGGTTTCAAGGGAACCCAATGGACTTTGGACAAGGCTATCTTAAGGAGTCATTATGTGGACAACATAACTGACTCGGCTAGGTTCAACCATGATACATGCATAGTTAAATAGAGTAAGGTTTCTATGGGGTTTTAGACTGGTACCCTTGAGCGGACAACTTAAGAGGGAAAGGCACGGAACCGTCGACTACACCATTGATCGACTGGTTTTATCGCAAATAAGCCTTTGCCAAATTTAGGGGGTATTGATATCAGAAGGGCACAACCACTCATTATAAGCGTTGTTATGGCATTTTGTTTGGCACGAGTGGAATATGATGTTGAATATGCAGTTAGAAGAATTAAACAAGTTGTTATGTATTTGCACGTTCATAAAGTAATAAATACAATAATTGCTCATAATTACAACAATATTAAAGTAAAGCGGTAAAAGAAAGCATTAGGTAAAATAAATAAAAGAAACAAAGAGCTAAGTCAGTTTCATAGTAGAAGAAGAGATAAAGGCATCAAACAAAGGCAATAAAGAAGCAATAAAGTCACAAGTAACATAAAATGGTAAAAGCCTAAAGAAATCTCTAGCAGAGTCGCCATGCTGTCACGCCCCCTTTTATCTCACGAAAATCGAGTTTATGACATTTGGGAGGACAACTCGTCCCCTTTTCGGAATTAGATTTTTTGAATTGAAGAGTCGCTACCTAATGATTAAGTGTATTAGGACACTAAGAAGATATTTGATTTTGAAAACCAGAGTTTGGGTAAGGGCTAAAAATTATCTCGAGGGGAAGGTTTTAGGCACCCCTCAAAATCCACTAGTGTTGTTCCCGGTCATGCTACAATTGTGACTTTAAGTATAAACAACAAGTAAACAAGCAAGAATTGTAAATACAAGGTAGCTTTCACATAAGGTTTGCAAACAACTGAAGTACAAGAAGTTAAAGAGGTTGAAATTTGGAAGAAAACCGTTTTAGAATTCTACAAAAACACACAAGCAAAGGGGAAGGGGTTTGCACATAATTGATGCAAGTTAATTGAAGTAGAAGAGGTTAAAGAAGCTGAAAATTATACAGTTTTACAATTCTGAAAAAAACATAGATAAGTAGGGGGGGCTAGGTTTATAAATAATATGGATCACCCCACACAACACCCGATAACCGTTCATACACGTGGTGTTATCGAGTGGTGATCATATCCATATCTACCCTTCCCACCCTATTAAGGTATTAAACGCGGAATAGTCGCGTTACTTACTGCATGCTATTACCCGTCCCAATCCTATCAGTCTCGGAGGCATTTGGGACTACTAGTCCTAAAGGGAAGGGAAATGTGGATTTTGTATGGTTTAAAAAGGATAAAATTCTAGAGCGACAGACAAAACACGTAAAGCAGATATGGGAAACACAAAACAATTAAAATGCTCAAGCAAGCCTCCTCACTTAAAAGCAGATTGTTTAGCATGACTTATCAAATACTGGTTATGATCTGAATTAAATTTGAAGCGTTAAGGCAGGCTGATTTATCACATATTTCTCAGATAAGAAGTCCGAATTTGGCATACCCCTAGTTGTAATTATCAAAGACTGATGCAGTTAATTAATTACCTAATGGCTTGCCTGGATGAAACCTATAGGCATGATATCTAATAATGCAGGAGTACTCTGATTTTAAGAAGGCTAGCTGATTATAGAAAAACATAAGTCCTGCAGGTATTTGAGTAACGTTACTACTGATTTTAGACTTAGTCGAAATAGACGATTCAGACTCAGATTAGTTGGTTACTCCTATAGGCATGCTTTCTAAGTGTTATTGATTTTAAAATGTTTTTAGAAATGTAAGAGTCCTATAGACATGGTATCTAGAATGCAATTTGTTATTTAAACCTATAAACCGTTTGCCTAATGATTGTGATGAATTTGGGTCATCACCTATTTTCTTACCCATTCTGTATTTTTGAGGCCTTGAAAACATAATTTAGGGTTGCCTCAATTTGCATGCGCAGTCCGAGCACGTAGCCGAAAAGTTTAAATATGAAATTTTGTAAAAATTACTATGTTTTGATGTTAAAAATGAATAAATTTGACCTGGGTCAATATTTTGGGTAAACAAACCCTGACCCATAATTTGACGGTCCCAAAGGGTCCTTAGGAAAATATGGGACTTGGGCGTATGCTTGGAATCGAATTCCGATATCCCGAGCTCGAGAAACGAAGTTTTGAGTAAAAATTGTTTTTTAAAAATATTTAAGGAATTTGAAAATGAAAATTGATTAGAAAGTGATGGTATCGGACCCGTATTTTAGTTCCGGTGCCCGGTACAACTCTTATATATGGTTTAATCACTTTCTGTAAATTTTGGTTGAAAATGGACGTCGTTTGACGTGTTTCAGACATAAAATGGAAAATTTGATGTTTTATGAAATTTGGAAGAAATCATGGATTTTGAGGCTTAATTCGATGTATATGATGTTGTTTTGGCGATTTGATTGCACGGATAAGTCCGTAGGATATTTTTGAGGTTGTGTGTATGTTTGGTTTGGAGCTCCGAGGGCTTGGGTGAGTTTTGGATGTCCACGGGGTGAAATTTTGGACTTAAGGAATTGCAGGCCTGCAAGCTTCGCATTTGCCAAACTTTTCTCGCCATTCCCAGGATTATTCGGATTTCCCGAACTTTGTTCACAATTACCGGGCTTCGCATTTCCCAAACTTTTCTCGCAAATTCCCAGGCTTGTTCGCATTTCCCAAACATTGTTCGCAATTACCAGGTTCGCATTTCCCAAACTTTTCTCACAATTCCCAGGCTAGTTTGCATTTCCCAAACTTTGTTCACAATTCCCAAACTTTTTTCGCAATTCACAAACTTTGTTCGAAATTCCCATATCTGCAACCTACATTTTTCATTAGTTGATTTTAAAGATATTTTCACCCCATTTTCAAAACACAAGTCCTTTGGGCGATTTTTCACGAAAAACCTTCTTCTAAATCAATTATAAGTTAATTTTTACTTATTTCTTTCAATCACTAACATCATTTAACATGTTTTCAACTTAAAATCAAGGATTTTTATGGGTGAAATTGGGTGTTTTGGGTAGAACTTAGGTTTTTCTAAAATTGGAGATTTGGACCTCATATTGAGATCTGATTTCAAAACAAATTATATATTTGGGTTTGTGGGGGAATGGGTAACCCGGTTTTGGTTTGAACCTCGGGTTTTGACCACGTGGGCCCAGGGGAATTTTCGACCTTTTTGGGTAAAACCTTGTAAAACTCATTTTCAAGCATTGGGGTTGATGCATTTAACACGTATTGACGGAATTAAGTAACTTGTGACTAGATTCGAGCGGATTGGAGGTGGAATTATGGGGTAATGCTATAGTTGAGGCTTGAGTTGTGTTCAATGCATTGAGGTAAGTGTTCGGTCTAACCTTAGCTTGAGGGATTAGGAGTCGATTCATAATTGCTACTTGTTTTGTGTTGAGTACGACGTATGGGCATGGTGACGAGTATCCATGCGTTGGTGTCGAACATGACCGTGGGTCTTAAATTGATAATTGTGTATTCTTAATTGATCCTATAAAAATTATGACTGAATATTGGTATCAATTGCGCCAAATAGAAGTTAAATAGGACTGGTTATGGCTGACTCTCCCTTGTCGGGATGTTTGACTTGTTGATATTGTTTCCCTTGACGAGATTGTGCTGTGTATTGTATTGGAAGTAAAGGGATCAGGTGGTACGCCTACCACATGTGATATTGAAAAGGGAGCGGGTGGTACGCCTACCACAAGTAATATTGAATTGGGAGCGAGTGGTATGCCTACCACAAGTGATATTGAAATAGGAGCGGATGGTACGCCTACCACGAGATATTGAGAAATGGGATTGGGTTGCACGCCTGCAACAAGATGAGTTGAATATGAAGGTTGTCTTATCTTTTTATTTTGTGTTAGGAGCTAAATTGTAGATGTACGCTCTATTATTCCTGATATTTTATTTATATCTATTGCCCCTGAAGCATGTTCCCTTCCACAGCTTAAATTGTTTATTCTTGCCGCTTCTCCGTTGTACTTGTATGTATATCTGCACAGGTTTATCAGGAGTCTGGTCCTAGCCTCGTCACTACCTCGCAGGGGTTAGGCCAGACACTTACTAGCACATGGGGTCGGTTGTGATGATACTACACTCTGTGCTCTTTTGCACAGATCCAGGTGTTGGACAGCAGCTGCAATAGCGCGGGAGTTAGCCTTTAGTCCAGCGAGACATCGAGGTAGCCTTGTAGGAATCCGCAGGCCCGACATCTCTTCTATCTTTTATATCAGTCTGTTATCTCATGTATTTCGAGACAAACCATTATATTTTCTTTCAAACGGTTGTATTTAGCACTCTTAGTAGTTCGTGAGTATGTGACACCCGTTCTTGGGTAAAGGTTTATGTTGATTTTTCGCATTGTTGTTCAGATTCTTTAATTTAAGACTTTCGCTTATTTACTTTATTCCGTTGTTTTCATGATATTACTGATAATTGTTGAAAGAAGTAAATTAGTTAATGACAAAGGTAGTTAAGGGTTGGCCTGCCTAGCTCTCATCAGTAGGAGCCATCATGACTCCCGAGGGTGGGAAATTCGGGTCGTGACAATGATAGATGTAAAAATGCAGAATTTAATAGATCATATAGACAGGTTATCTATATGATGTAAGAGTGCTGAAGCTTACAGTCATGGTATCTATATGAATGCGGAACCTTAAAGACATGGTATCTATATGAATGCAGAAGTGCAAAAACCTGAGGCCATGATTTCTATAGGAATGGCAGAAGTGCAGAAACCTGAGGGCATGATTTCTATATATGCGGAAGTGCAGAACTTGTAGGCATGATTTCACTATATGCAGAAGTGCAGAACTAGTAAATAATAACACCTATGAGTATGTTGTCTACCCTTTGCATACATGAGAGACCCTCCATTTTTCACTAAAACCTCATAAGTTATTACAAATTATTACAGACCAAAAAATAAATTAAAAAAAGAAGTAAAATTATGTCAGAAATTAAACTACAACCAAGGATCCTAATTCAGAGTCAAGGTCTAAAATATGAGATGAACCAACTCCAAAGATCAGGATTTCCAAATCCTTTCTCATTTTTCTTGGGTGTGTCAGAGTTTCTATGAGCTTCATGAACTCCGGGCAGTGCTTACACCCATACATATTGCAGAATTGAATTAAAGTGCAGTGTGGAAAGTCAGCCCTCAAATGTCCCAGTTCAGAGGGATCTCAAGGTCCCAAAGCAAGGTTCATAGGAGGGGGAAAAATGTAGAATCTAAGAGAGAGTGCAAGTTCATACAGGGGATTTAGGGAAGGCCATGGTAGGCTAGTGGTCATACCCAGCAATTAGGACTGCTGGCACACCCCTAACCAGCCTATTAGCCATATTGTTTGGGAGTTAGGATCCATTAGGGATCAGGTCCAGACATGAGCAGTAATTTGGATACCGCCATGTTTGAACCTTAACTCAAACACATAGCAAGGAGAAAGGGTATGGGAGAATTCACAACAATAATAGATGCAAAGAGAATAGCATATTCAACACTGAACATAAACAACAAAGTAGACAAGATTGTAGAAACTGTAAAGTAAATACATAGGGGTGAGGCTGAAAATAAAATTAGGACATACCAGTTTCAGGAAATAAGAAAGGGAAAAGACAGTAGTAAAGCCCAAATTGCAAGCAAACAACCAGAAGAAACTCATATGAGAATGTGAGAGTATTGAAATTGAGAGTGTAAGTAATTGAGAGTATAAGTGTTGAACTCAAGGTGTCTTAAAGAGTATTCAATTAGAAGTGTCAAGATGCATAAGGGTCGTGCCCCTTTATAGTGCAGAAAGAAAGTAAGAAAAGGTAAGAGAATAGTTTTGCAATCAATTACATAAGGTCTCCCTTTAGTTAAGGGATTCTGATTTCAAACGGGTAAAAAACAATTAAGGAAAGAGTTTCATCAAAATCTTTTCCGAAGTAGCACAAGAAGGGTAAATAAATAGAAGTTTATTTAAGACAAAAGTCCAGTGGTACGCGGTTTGTGAGAATAAGGAAAGGGAATCAATCAAATAACGGTAAAAAATTAAAATTGCAGGCTTTATTCGAATGAACCAAGTCAGGCAAAGTGAGTAAAGGGTTTTAATTAAGGAAAATTAATAACAATCAATCAAACCCAAAGAGATTAAGAATCCAATCATGAGTTGGCGAAACCTTTTTGATATATAAAGCACACAGGCACATCAAACAAGAAAGAGTTGGCATGTTAATTAGAAAAGACTAGCCATAGAAAGAGTCATATGAAAAGAGGTTCAAGATCAATTTATCGACTCAGAATGAGTCTGAGAGTCCAGGGTTCAAAAGTAGAACCCTAGTCCAAACACAAAATTAAACTTGCCAAAAAACCCCAAATCCTAGGGTTTCAACTGGAATCTGATACAGAGATGAGAAGACAAGCGATTGAAATAGACTCAGAGGTCTGTTTCAGAGCCTCATGAGGAAATACACAGATAAAATTGCAGGTTTGAAGAAACAGAGTGAAAAAGGTTGATTTAAAAGCATAAAGGACATATTTTAAGAGAAGCTCGGAACTTAAGCAAGTCCAGAAGAGAAAAACTTGAGAAAATAGTGTACGAAACATGTTTAGCAAGAACTCGAACAAAGTCCAGTAAAGCAAACAAAATTTAAGAACTCAGCAGGAAACACATACAATAGAAGAATACTGAAAAGTATAGCAAAGATCACGTAGGAAAACATAACAAAGATTAACATGCGAGCCTAATCTAGAGACATAGTAGAATACAAAGTACGAAAGGGTCATGTATAGTAGAAAAAAAAGCAGAAAAATAACACATGTGTGGTAAAACATAGTATAGGCAAACACATAAAGAAAAGAAAAAGGAAGAATCAGAACGACGTTTTGAAATCCTTTCAGAAACCTTAAATCGAAGAGAAGCAATTTTGAAAGAAAAGTTTGGGGAAACACTTTAAAAGTCCACTAGAACACATATATAGCATAGATCTGAGAAAACAAACAGAGAAAAACCTCGAATAACTTAGGGTTTCGGAGAAACCCTAAAAATGAGAAAGGCTTGGAAGAAAGTCCAATCTTGAGTCGGATGAGTTAGAATCAAGCTCTTAATGCTTTGAATACGCCGGAGCAAGACCGGAGAGGCCATAGAACTATAGATCTGAGAAGATCTGAAAGAAATCCATCGAGGTCAGACCTCGAAACTTCGAACACCAAGGGTTTAATGGTGGAGGGGGTGAGTACAGGACATCCAAGGTTTGAGAAGTCATGGATTCCGGTGAGGTTATGGTCGGAGAGGATGAGAGAGGCTAGGGTTCTAGGGAACCTTCGTGAGAGTTTGAGAGAGGGAGAGTATCCAAAGGCGGCCAACATAATGAAATGAGGGATTAGGGTAGGGTTAGGTGAATTAAAAAGGAAAGGGGTAATCGTGGCCGTTGATCAAAAGGATCAACGACCTGGATTAAAAGAAAATCGGGCGGGTTGGATAAACGAGTTAAGGGGTCGGGTAAAAATTAAAATTGGGCCGGTCCAATTGTGGGTTAAGATTGGGTCAATTGGAGGCTAAAATTAAAATGTAATGGGGCTACAATTTAAACGAATTGGGGCTATATATTAAATAGCCAGTTTTTCCTTTTATTTTATAAAAAATAGTAAAAATAATTTTGAAATTAAATAAAAAGTATTGAATCAGTAAATAATATATAAATATCAATTCAAAAAATATCAGAACCAATTTCGTAATTATAAAATATTATTAATCTTAAAATAGGCTAAAATTGCAATTATATGCAATTTAGCTTTTAAAATGCCAAAAAATATATAAAAATTACCTTAAGTATATTTTGTATAAATATGGGGAATAAAATAAATTGTTCACTAAAATGGATAATTTTGGGAATAATTATTGATTTTTGTACTGTTAAAATGGACAATAAATTGATTTTAAAAATCTTTAAAATTATGAAAAATGCCAAAACACTTGGGCATGCTTATATATGCATATACATGTTATTTTGAAATTATTTTATGTACAAAAATAGATAAAGAAAAATTGGGTATCAACAATCGTATCTGCGGCCTCCCAACTGCAGGTGCGGTTATTACAGAAACAAAAAATGCTTCAACTTCCAAACTCAACTCCAAACTTTCCGTCAACCATCCGAAATCACCCCGAGACCCTCGGGGCCTCAACCAAAAGCACAGACAAGCCATATACCACTATTTAAACTTATAACAATCCTCAAAATACCTCAAACAACATCGAATCAACCCAAACACATCGGATTCTAGCCTAAGGTTCCAAAATCTTCCGAATTACGCTTTTGATAAAAAAAAGTCACCAAACCACGTCCGAATGACCTGAAATTTTGCACACACATCCCAAATGATACAACAGACCAGTTGCAACTTTCACAATTCCATTTTGACCCCTAAATCAAAATCTCACCTATCAACCGGAAAATTTCAAAATTCCAATTTCGCCAATTCAAGCCTAAATCTACTACGGACCTCCAAAACACGTTCCGATCACACTCCCAAGTCCTAGATCATCTCCTGAAGCTATCCGAACCATCGAAATTCACATCCGAACCCTTTTTTACATAAGTCAATATCCAGTTGACTTTTCCAACTTAAGCTTACTCAAAAGAGACTAAGTGTCTCAAATCTTACCAAAACCATTTCGGATTCGAACCGACTAACCTGATACCATGTAACCCGGATAAACAAAGTATAAAGAAGCAAAAATGGGAAAAATGGAGCGATAACTCATGAAACGACCGGCTGGGTCGTTACGGTGTGCTTCTTTCCAAGGTTAGCTTCTTGGTAGCAATTGTCACACAACTCAAATACTATGGAGTGAAGAAATTCAGCTTATAAATGGTTAACTTCTCTAGTAGGCTAAATTGAATTGAATGAATGTTTTTGTTAACTTTTGGAGCTTCTTTTAGAAGTTAGTATACATTTATGGTGCCTGCTGATCTATTTCTAGTGGTTAATGTATTTGATATTTGTTGTTTTATCCTTGACAATAAGATGTTAGCTTTATAGGAGGTAATGTTAAGGTTTATCTCTGCTATAAGTGTGAGAAATTGAAAAAGAATTTCAGCTATCTAAACCTCTGTAGCTTTCTGGATGCACGTTCTATAACTGATTTCTAAGTTTTGAACTGGCTAAGTTTCATAAAATACTAGCTTCTAATCAAATGACTATCAACGCAGATGAGCTGCATGTGTCCTATTATCTACTCTGAGCTCTTGCCTGTGACTTTTTAGCCAACATATTTAAAATAAAGGACAAACCATATCAAAACTAATGCTATCTGTCATGGTTTCAGATCTTAAACTAAAGAAAAAATACTACTAGTATATTTAACCTTTCTCCGCAATTTTTTTACTACAGAGTAGTACTTTACAAACCAGGTTCAAGAGCAATCATCTTTGGGAGAAGGTTGTGTTTGATATGGATACATGTGTTGGTGATTTTCTAGCTTTAATTTACCTGCTTAAATTTTTAGTAGTAGAAATCAATCTGAAGGAATGACCTATTTCAATAAGATCCTCAACTAAAAATTTGAATGCATCAAGATGTTATCTTGTTTCTTTACTACTCCCTCCGTTTCAATTTATGTGAACTCATTTGACTGGGCACGGAGTTTAAGAAAAGAGAGAAGATTTTTGAATTTGTGGTGTAAAATGAGGCACAAATATTTTGTGTGGCTATAAATCATTGCATAAAGGTAAATTGTTTCCAAATAAGGAAAGAGGTCATTCTTTTTGGCACGGACCAAAAAGGAAATAGGTTCATATAAATTGAAACGGAGGGAGTATTAAATTATGTTAAGAAAAAAATTATATTTATTCATTGAACAACATTTATGTTTCAGTAAACTTTTTTAAATGCGTGCTAAAATTTTGTTTTGACATCTCTCTTACTCTATTATCACCACTTAATGGTTTCATCTCTAATAAGAGAGCATGGTGTGAGTTTACAACATGAGATAAGGATAGACATTCCTTAATGAGAAAATATATTTTTGTACCATGATGCAAGATATACTAATTTTGATCATAGATAACACTGAGAAAGGAACTATTGTCGCCGGTAAAAGTAATTATTTAGCAGCGACTCTACTTTGTCGAACATGTTTTTGTTGCATATTAATTTATTTTTTGCCGCGACAAAAGTCGCCACAAATGCCTCTTAATTGTGGCGACTCTCCCTAGTCGTCACAACTAGCATGTGGTGACGGAAGTAAAAGCGGCGAGCCTGTAGTCGCCACTACAAGTTAGATCTCTTGTAGTGGCGTATTCAGGTAACGTGAGTCAATTGTCAATTTCCTTATTTCGGGTTGATTATATTACTATAGTTTATACATATTAGACTGCTGATTATAAATTTATTTTCCTTAGATGTTAATTTGGTGTTCTCATGCAAAAACACAACTTGAATGGAATGCAAGAAAAAGTCTAGTTTGATTTTTGACTTAATATCACTACATTATTAAAGGTGGTGGGTAGTTGTATGTACCGCAACTTTCAGAAAAGCCGCCTTCTTTCGTTTTGCATGTTCTTCCCCACCTTCACCAATCACCAGCCTTGCATAGCTATTTATAGTAAATAAAAATGAAATTAAATTGATGAGCGTAATGCACTAGTATATTTATTCATTCTTTTATGACAATTGGTGTAGGCTTAGTGTTAATACATATTGATAAAATAAATATATTAATATAGTACACACATGTAATGTCCAATATTTACCCTGCTGCTAATTAATACTCCAATATTTATCCTGTAATACGATTAGCTCATGGTTTAAATAGACCGTAAACACAGGCAAGCAGGCACCTTGTTTTCTTTAAAAAACTGCTAGGCCGCAGGTTTTAGGCACAAACAACTCTTTTTTTTTACTTCACAATCATGCACAACTAAGTTGTGGCTTCTCCTTTTTGTATATTTATGATTGATAAATATCTGTTTGTTGTTGGTGTATGTCTCCATAACGTACCTTTAAGTATTGCTTAGTTGAACTATTACAAAACTATAGTCGTTTTCTAGCTTCACCGGATTAACAAAAATAACTTCAACATAAAGTACTGCATATACTCATACAAGTTATACAAAAGTCTTTTTTTTAAAGCAAGTTAAAACTTGTAAGAACATAACGATATCAGTAATAAGAGTAACTAAAGACAAAGAAGCTCTTGTAGTAAGCAATTCACACATAACAGCAGCTGCAACTAGGGGTGTACAAAGCAAACCGACAAGCCGCACCAACCCGATAATTCGAGTCAAATCGAGAAAAAAACTCGTCCATGGTTTGGTTTGATTTGGTTTGGTGTTGGAAGAAAAAATCCGGCCATAATTGGTTTGGTTTGGTTTGGTTTTAACTAA
This sequence comes from Nicotiana glauca, assembly GCA_026770625.1. NCBI lineage: Eukaryota > Viridiplantae > Streptophyta > Magnoliopsida > Solanales > Solanaceae > Nicotiana > Nicotiana glauca. Next base: position 21,637 of record MU692036.1, read on the forward strand.
AGAAAGTCAAACCGAAACCAAACCAACCCGACATTATATATATAGAAATTTTAGATATATTTAATATATAAATATACTTATTATGATGTAATTTATAAATATTTCTTAAAAAGATTCATAATTACCTTTTAAGGTATTATTTCAAGGCTGGACTTAGAACTTGTAAATGTTTCAATAAGTTTTATAGCCATGAACATTATTAAATTAAATAATGCTAGCAAAAGCCCAAACCAAAACCAAATCAATACTAATGCTAACAAAAGACATTCAATTCAATACTATGAACGGGAATGTATTGAATATTTATTTATTTTTTTTTTACAATAATTTAGATAAAAATGCATAACCTATTTTTATTTTTTTCTTTAGCGTTTAGTCATGTAATAAATAATCTCTTTTTAGTCTACTTATTTTATCATGATTTAGCACTTTTAGATTATGTTTATTTTTATTATGACTTTTTATTTAGGAATATTCATATTGCATAATTTATTGACTTTATTGTTGAATATTTTAGGATAATGTCATGACATATCTCATATTTTGTACTTATTTTCTTGGAAAATACTTTATATAGTTGTATCTTACTATGATTAAAGATAAATATTTTGAGCACAATTTATATGTTTTGTTCTACGAAGGTTTTACCGGGGAAAAAAATCAGAAAAAACCCGAATAACCCGAGAAAAACCGAGAGTGAAAAACCCGAGTTTTATTGGTTTGGTTTGGTAATTCTAAAATCCGAACCAACCCGACTTATGTACATCCCTAGCTGCAACAATATAATATTTTCATTATTATTCATCCGCATAAATAATCTCCGATTGAATTTTCTTCATAATTATTCCGCGCGTGAACCAAATGATCACTTATGGTTAATAATGGAAGAAGGAAAATAAAATTGCGTAACAACAGATAGATCACTGAATTGAATTCTTCATACCTATCTCACATAAAAAACTTATCAACGTATATATTAGATCTAGGGGTGGATAAAAGAATCCACAAATTATACCAACCTGATAATCCGAGTCAAATCGGAAAATTATTTTTGAGTCCCGCAAAATTTATTTTTTCAAGAAATCGACCAACTTTGGTCGGTTTTTTTTGCAATATTCTTTTTTTGAAATTAATTTACCGACCAGCCTTGGTCGGTAATTAGCGACTAACCTTGGTCGGTATACTAAAACGACCACCAAAATAGCGACCAGGCGTGTTTGGGTACACGTTTTGGTCGATGGTCGCTAATTATCGAATTTCTAGTAGTGTATTATGACGAAATTTATAAATATTTTTAAAACTTTTTTCATAATTTTATCTTTTAAGGTATTATTATTTCAAGATTGGACTTAGAACTTTTGAATGTTCCAATAAGTTTTATAGCCATTAATATTAGTAACTTAAATAATGCTAACAAAAGCCCGACCAAAATGAAATCTACTAATGCTAACAAAAGACATTCAATTCAATACTAGGAACGACAATGTATTGAATATTTATTTTTTGTTTTGCAATAATTTTGATGAAAATGCATAACTTATTTATATTTTTTCTTTAGCGTTTAGTCATGTAATTATTACTCCCTTACTAGTCTACATATTTTAGTATGACTTAGTACTTTTAGATTATGTTTATTTTTATTATGTCTTTTTAATTATCAATTTTTATATTACTTAATTTTATTGTCTTTATTGTTGAATATTTTTTGATAATGCCATGACATATCTCATATCTTGTATTATTTTCTTGAAAAATACCTTATATACTTGTATCTTATTAGGATTAAAAAAATATTTTGAGCACAATTTATATGTTTTGTGCTACGAAGATTTTACCAGAAAAAAAAACTCGAACAAACCCGAATAACCCGAAAACCGAGAAAAATCGAGATTGAAAAACCCGAATTTTATTGATTTGGTTTGATCTTTAAATTTAATAACCCGACACAATTAGTTTGATTTGGTAATTACAAAACTCGAACCAATCCAACCTATAAACACCCCTTATTAGATCCATAAGGAAGTCATCCATTTAGAGGAACAAAATTATAATGAGGAGAAATATGTGCAACTTTTTTGTATACATATGCCTTGATGACCTCAAATATATGTCTCGGAGTTCAACTATATAATAAATTGGTTGGACCATATTTTTTATTTTTAGTTGGATAATATATTTTTTTTAATTATAAACTATATTGTACTGTGTATATGGTGGAGGTCATCAACTCATCATTGTCTTGTGGCCATATTTGATAACTTCGCCTGTAAGATTTCACCAAAAATCTGCTACTAGAGTTTGCTGATTTTGAATGATTTTCAGACAATTCCAATTATTAACGACAAGAAATGTCAAAGTCCTAATGAGTAGACGAAATGTACAGCTACTTTAGTAGCAGACTTGCAACTTTTTAAAGTTTCTAAAAGAACATAACACGATGAATTAATATTCAACTCCCAAACTTGGCCAATTTCAATAGCGTAAAAGCTTCTAGGTTGTCCACCTGGCTTAGTACGAATTCCATAATTTTAATTGCGTGGGGCAAATTTTCAGAACCCTTCTTTAATTTATCGTGTTAGAGTGGGTTAGAGTCTCCCATTGATTAAGAATAGACCAGTGGTCTCCTTACATGGATTTCGACATAACCCTCCGCTCATGGGCTAGCTTTTGAGGTTGAGCTAGGTCCAAGTTGTATACGGTCAAAATCATATGCCCCTGTGCAGAAGCTCGAGGTTCCGCCCTAGGTCCAAGTCCGGGAGGGGTCGAGTTAGAAGCCGGTGGACCAGGCTTGAGCTCGAAGAAAGAACGTAATACCCGGAAACAGAAGTTCGAGGAATACCGATGCCAAGTGTGTTCGACCTTGAAATAATACCGCTATGGATTTGTACCGGAACAAGCTAGATTCCTGCCACGTCTTTGAGATCATGACACAAATTACGGAATAGGATCGTACATATCCGTACTAGGAGGTTAAGACACTTGTAATAAGAATATTCCCTAATGTAAATAGAAATATTCCTTATTTGAGATTCTCCTATTATAAAAAAGGCAACCCAAATCATTTGTAGCATCATATTTTCATTAAGCAAAGAATATACTATCTATCTTTTGTCTGTTGTTCATCAGGATTGTCCCTTAGCTTAATTGTTCTTACTTTGATTTCTCTACTTAATTGTTCTTACTGCCCAAAGCCACCTCGAGGTCACCGTCTCGAGGTCATTATTGCTAAGTAACATTGGTTTGATTCACTTTTATCTTTCATTTCTACTTCATATTTCTTGATTCTTAATTGGTATTGAAAATACAATTGCGTGAGCAACAACAAATAGATCATCGAATCTTAAATTTTGGCTTTTGGCCATTACCTATCTCACATGGAGAACTTATCAACGTATATATTAGATCCACAAGGAAGTCATCCATTTAGAGGAATAAAATTATAATGAGAAGAAATATGTGCAATTTTATTGTATACATATGCCTTGGCGACCTCAAATATATGTGTTGAGAAGAGTGTACAGTGGTGCGGTTATTTAGATTAGTGGAAGTTAGTTAGTGGGACCAATTGTACAGTTGTCAATAGCTAAAATATTGTTAGGTGATTAGTGATGTGTGTATATATATATATGTATACATGTACAGTACATAAGGAAGAGATTCGATATTTCCTATACTCAGCTCTTCCTTTCTCTTCCTTTCTCTTCTATTTTCGCTCTGCTTCCTTTCTCTGTTGCATCTTAATGGCTGCGCCTCCTTTAACATGGTATCAGAGCCCGGCATAATTTCGATGGGTTCATCAATGGCAGATGAGTAAAGAGAAGGTGTGATTGAGCTAATCAAATCCAGAACTGTTCTTTGTTTTTTCATCTGGTTCAAGTTACAGGTGAAGATTCGATTTCCTTGTCCAGTTAGAGTTTGTTGTTTCTGAACAATTCATCAATTTTTTCTCTGAAGCTCACAACGATTTGAGTTAGTAATTCTCTTTAATATGGCGATTAATGAAAATGAGTCGACATCGACTACTGTTACATCATCTACATCTGATAATCAGAATATTGACTTAGTTCATCATAACCATTCTTCGTATATCCATCCTTCTGATACTCAAGGTGCTGTTCTAATCTCGATTTAGCTTCGAGGATCTGAAAACTACTCTCTTTGGGGTAGATCTATGAAAATTGTGTTGCATGGCAAGAACAAGTTAGGTTTTGTGCTAGGAACCTGTAGAAAGGAGCTTTATGATCCAAGTCTTCATGAACTTTGGGATCGATGTAATGCGATTATTTTAGCTTGGATAATGAACACTGTAGCTCCTAATTTACTAAGTACTGTGATCTATGCATCTAATGCCTACAAGGTCTGGGAGGATCTTCGTGAAAGGTTTGATAAAAAGTCTGCTAATAGTGTCCGAGTATTTCTCAAAACTTAGAGAGTTATGGGATGAGTATGAAGCTTTAGCTCCTCCACCTTCATGTGGATGTCCTGAATCTAAGCAACATGCAGAGCATTACCAAATACACAAATTGTATCAGTTTTTAACAAGTTTAAATGATTCATTTGACAATGCTAAGGATCAGATTCTTATGATTCGGCCACTCGCTAATGTCAATTAGGCTTATGCTATGGTAGTCAATGTTGGGAGTCAAAGGAAGAACAGTACGACTCTAAGTGTTGGCATGGGTGAGTCCACAACACTGATGAGTAAAGTTAATGCAGGAAATGGAACTAGCAATTTCAAACCTAGAAACAGTTTTGGGAGGTCTACACTACAATGTGATTACTCTCACTTGAAAGGTCATACAAAGGACACCTGCTATAAACTTCATGGATATCCTACTGACTTCAAGACCAAGAGAAGAGGTTATTCAGGCCCTCAAGTGAACAGCGCATTTACTGCCAGAGAATTTCAACCTCCTGACCTTCCATAGTCTACTCCTCAGTTTTCCCCTGCTCCAGTTTTTAATCAAAAACAATATAATCAGATATTGCACATGCTAAGCAAAGGAAAGCAAGTAGAATCAGTGGCTAATGCAGCAACTATGAATAACACAGGTACTATAAGAGCCTTTATGACTCATCTAGTTAATGGTACACTACAAGAGAACATGCGATTAGCATCAGAATTTAACATGGGAATTCAATTCCCTAGCTAATATACGCCTTTAGCTAGGGATATTGCTAGAGAAGTCCAATTCCCTTGAAAAGTTTTTCGATTAAAAATTTAGTCACAAAATAGCTAGAAATTAGCTAGGGACTATTCCTTGCTAAATGATAGCTATAGATTTTTCCCAGCCAATTTTATTGCTAAACTTTAGCGGGAATTATAATTTGGCGCTAAATATATTTTTTAAAAAGTTCATAGTTTAGCAAGGGACACAGTCCGTAGCGCATCCCTAGCAATGTGCTAGGAAAGACCCCTTAGCTAATCTATAGCCAAATTTTAAGGGGAGTCTTATTTTGGCGCTAATAATTTGGCCGAAATTTTTTCTTTTAGCTGGAATTATTTTATTTTTGCGCTAATACAATCAGCTATAGAGCCTAAGACCTAAGAGCTAAATATACAAAAATAATGCCTAAAGACCTAGGGTTTGAAGAGCGTCGTTTGGACCTAAGCTATGAGAAAACTCGCCCAGGTCTTCTTCTTCACGTAGCAGCGCTATTTTCGACCTTGAGACCCCCCCTTTTGGTCATCGTCTTCCTCAACACAGACCTCTATTCCCTATGGTTCTTCTTCGTTACCCTCCCCTTCATCCAAAGACCAGTGGCATGAAGCCAAGAACCCCCCAGCGATATCTCTATCTTCCTCAACATTGACCTCCGTCCAATCCTTAGATAACATAGGCAGCCATTAGCAATAGCCTCCACAACCGCAATCCAAACCTAAGCTTCAGCGACAGAGTAGACACGCACAATCTAGATCCTCATTTTTGTCCATTGAACTCGCCGGAAATGAGCTACACCATCCAACGACCAGCACCCCTCCTCGTCTCCGTTTCTTCTTCTTCATTTCACAACCAAGAAAGTTCCTTCAACTCCAACGAACCAACCAAACTTCAACCCCAAATCGCTACTCCTTGTCATGGAGTTTGTCGATTTTGTTTTCTGGGTTTAGTTTGAGTTCTCTGACGAGTTTAGAATTCACCGAAGGTCATTGTTCGAGGTTGCTGCCGGTTTTAGTTTGAGGTTCTGATTCCGATCGTGTAGTGAAGTCAAGATTTTTGAAATACAGAGCTCTACCTTTGATGGTGCATTTTTTGTTTGTATTCTCTTGTCCTGTTTGGAAAAGTCAGGTACTCCTTTGTCTTCTTCATTTTATTTCACTGTTAAGGCATTTTTTAGCATGAGTAATTGGAAATTTGAAACGTTCGGATTTCAATTTAGTTAAGGTCAGTTATATGAATCCTCCATAACAATACCCATTTCATTTCAATATTGAATAATTTTCTAATTAGGCAAATTGAGGTTTCTCTTGTACTAGAGGTTCTGTATATTTTCTACTGATATTTAAATCTCTAGAAAGACTTAAGTGATTCCTTATAAACACCAAGCCTAATGAATCTTCTAAAAATTTTCTATACAAGCATGGAGAGCAATGGCCTTCATGTTGTCAATGATTTCTGATGGACCAGCATTTTTTGTACAAAGGTTGTTATCCTTTTTCTTTTTGAATGCAAGTTGTTTGGTCGTGTCATCATGTCCTTATTGGTCATGGGATTCTTATTTGTGTAGTTGCTTATCAAGAATAGATTCTTATTTGTTCTTCAATCGAGCCTTTTGCTAATATTACCATATTTGCTTGTTCGGATTTCAATTTAGTCTCCGGGCTGGATCGATTCATCTCTGGCTTCTTATATATTTTGCAAAGTACTTGCAATGTATGCAAAAAAATAATAGATGTGAATTGAGAGGAAGTATGACAAGGGGAAGAGGCACTAAACGAAGTTGGGGAGGTCGTGGGGGCATGTCTAACAAAGGGGAGAAGGCTACCAACAACTATCGAACACTTCTCATGCCAATATTAGTGAACCATCAACCCCTACATCTCAACAGGTTGGTTCAAAACAACATATTATCTAGTCTCATGAAAGTAGTTTTCGGCAGCTTATACGTACATCTCAAGATGTTCATGCCCAACAAACAACTTCTGCTTCTCAAAATGTTGGTGGTTAACAAGCAACTCCTTCCCTGAATATTGGTCATCAACAAGCACCTCGTTCTTCTCAGGATGTTGGTTCTCAACAAGAAACTCATTCTCAAGATGTTTCTCCTGAACAAACACTTGCATCTTATGGAAGTAGTAATCCACAGGCAAGACGCGGTACTACTCGTGGAATAATATCTTTGAAAGTAAACGGAGACACGTAAGTAAATCTAGTTATACAAGTTGTGGTTAAATTCGTTTTCATTTAGTTATCTTCCAATAAAATATTATATTGACCATTTTGTAGATTTTTCCCACATGAAGCTATTCGGAATGTAACACTAGCCTCTAAGAAAAGCTTCTCTAGATCATGACATTGTTGGAGCAAAGTTCCGGAGCATGTACGAAATAGATGGTTCAATGACTTCAAGGTATTTATACTTAACTGTCTTAATTGACTTAACTTGATAAATGATACCAAACTGAATGTTTACTTTCTAATTGCAGAAAAAATATTCTTTTCCTAGCGAGGATACTTTTTTTATTCGACGGACTTTTAAGCGTGTGGGGAGTGAAAGGTTAAGTGACAGTTTCGGAAAAGCAAAAAAACTATTTTCAAAAATAAAAGAAATCCCGGGATGGATTGCTAAAGATCACTGGGACATTTTGATGGAATATTGGAACTCTGAGAATTTTAAAAAGAAATCAGAAATCAACTCGAAGAATAAAATGTCATCTAATAATGGAGAAGATCCTTCCTTACATACCGGAAGATCAATTGCATTTGCTGAGTACAGAAGAAGACATGTATTTTTTTTATTTTTTCAGTATTAATTAGTATTAGTCTAATTTTTTCCTATGCATATATTCTGTTAATTAGCAATATTCTTAATGATTACAGAAGGAGCTAACAGGGAAAGATCTCTGTAATGATGAATTATTTCTGAAGACTCACAGAACCAAAAATAAAAAAGAAATGGATATGTGAAAATTCAGAAAGGATGTGGGTACGTTTTTATCTCATTTCTTCAGTGCAACACCTGCTGAGTCAGATAGTGGTTCAAGGTATCATTTTCTTCTATGCATGTCTCTTCTCAAATATTTATGTATCTAAAAGTATCCTGACATCTTGGCATGATTATTTATGATTGGTAATTGATTTAATCTTCAAGTGATTTTGTTGTGATTGGAATGCTAAAGTCATGGAGTTATTCAATGCTGAAGTTATGATACTATATATATTGTTACCACTCCTCCCCTCTCTTTTATTTGTTGATTCAAATATGTCTTGTTTTGGCACAAGACATAAACAATACATTAAAGTTATAACCAATGTAAGTTGGTGCAATTTTGATTGTGCTGGTCCTTTTAATTTTTGCTTATGTACCTTACTGAAAAATTCGTGTGCTTTGAATTATTTTACATATTCTCCAAGTTAGTTGAATTGAAGAGAGAGTAACTGCCTCTTATGTATAGGATTTTTCTGTGCAATTTTTTTTTATTGGCTGTTGTATACTGCCTATCCAGTAGAGCAACTAAATATTTAGCTTATAACTACTACCCATTATAAGTGGTTTTTAGTTATTCGTTCTTCATTGCTTGTATTGTTTGGTAGATTCCTTTGCCACTTCTTGAATGACTTGTGCACTAATAATCTACCTTGTAACTTTTTTATTGTATGTAATAACTAATTACTATATATCTTTTCAGAATACATTTACAAAAATTATTAAGGAGAAGGTAGGTGAGACTTCAACATCAAGGGATGAAGAAGGTTTTGAAGTAGACGATGAAGAGATGGAAAGAAACATGGTAACAAATGGAGATGAGGAAGGACAAAAAACTAGCGAAGAAACTATTGTGAATTTTTTGAAAACCATATCAGATGAGCAACTACTGAAATCTTGGATTGAAACAGTTGGAGGCGCAAAAAAAAGAAGAATATATGGTCTTGGTCCAAAAAATTATATTCTGACAGATTCATTGGACAATAATTGTGCGTCCTCTAGTGCTCCTAATCCTCCAAATGTTCCTACTCAATAAGTTTTTGAAACACCCGAATTTTAGCAACTTCTTGATCGTGCAATGGAGCAACGGATGGAAAACATGTTGGCACGAGTGCAAGCAGATATTCGGGAGGATATGCAAGAAGAAGTAAAAGTTGTGGCTCGTGCTGTCGTGCGGGAGATGCTTGGTTTAACTTCTCAACCACCACCAAGCGGCTCTGGTTGTCCCCCATCTTAGAATAGTAGAGTTTATGTTATTAATTATTTAACTTAAGATATTTTATTTGCCAATAGACATATATATACTTTGTTGTTCTAGGATTAATGGTACCATGATTATGCTTACGTACAAATTTATGAATTTAATTACTTATTTTGTCTTATGTGAAATTACATAGAAATTTATATTCGTATTTCATCATATATAATATACTAGGAATTATTCCTAGCTAGATTTAACCTGGAAAATATCCCAAGCCAAACCAAATATAGGCTAGGATATTTATCAAATTAGCTGTAGATAAAAATCCTACTAGTAATTTAGCTAGAACGTTTGTAAGTTTAGCTAGGGATATTCCTAGCTATGTTGTAATGAAATCAACACTCACCAGTCAAAATTTACTTGGAATTTAGCTAGTTTAGTCGTAGCAAATATTAGCATGGAATAAGTCCCTAGCTAATAGCCTAGCTACGCTTCAACAAAGTCAATATTGACCAAACAAAGTTTGCTTGGAATTTAGCTACCACATTTACCAGCTAAGGATTGCGAGGGATTAGTGCCAAGCCAATACCCCTAGCTATATTAGCAATGGATAAAATAATTTTCTAGTTAAAATTTAGCTAAGAGCATATTAGCTACGGAATTTAGCTAAGGTCCATTTTCTAGCTAAATCAGTGTTAGCTAGGACTGTTGGTAAGTTAGCTAGGATTTTGGTTTCTAGCTAATGGCATGTTCTCTTGTAGTGGTAACTTAGTAGATATAGGGGCTTCCAATCATATGGTGCACAATCCCAAATTACTAAGTGAAATCAAAGATCTGACTAGTATAGATCATAATAAGGTTCATCTTCCTAATGGTGAGCAGATTGCAATCAGTCACTCAGGAGTGTCCAAAATCTTTAAAAAAATCATTACAGAATGTCTTGTACATTCCAGACTTCAAATACAACTTGCTTTCAGTCTCAAAGCTTACAAAGGAGTTAAGATGTCTTGTTGCTTTCTTTCTTGATTTCTGTCTTTTTCAGGATCTCTTGAGTGGGAAGGTAATGGGGATTGGTAAGGAAGAATGCGGACTCTACATCCTCAATCCAGACACTCTTGAAGGACCAGTACAGCAGTTGAATGCCAAGCAATGCAACAAGCTAGCATCTTCTGCAAATAATATCTCTAGTTCAAATAAGGCAGTTTCTGTTAAGTATACTAAAAATTGTAGTGTGTCTTTGTGGCACAAGAGATTGGGGAATGCTCCTCTAAAAGTTCTACAGAAAATTAGTAGTTTACCTTACATTCCTATGCAAGATCATCATTGTACAGTTTGTCCTATTTCTAGGCAATCTAGACTGCCATTTCCTCACAGCACCTCTAATTCTATCCTTCCCTTTAAACTTGTGCATGCTGATGTGGGGTCCATATAGGGTCCCAACTCATAATGGTAAAAGGTACTTTCTGACATTGGTAGATGACTTCTCTAAGTGTACCTGGATTTTCTTGATGAACACAAACGCAGGATCTATTATTGTGTTGAAATTGTTCTTAGCCCTAGTTCAAACTGAATTTGATAGCAAGTTTAAATGTCTCAGGACTGACAATGGTACTGACTTCTTTAATAAGCAGGTGACTAGTCTTCTGTTTCTGTCTGGAATCATTCACCAGAGTTCCTGTGTGTACACACCTCAACAAAATGGTAGAGTTGAGAGAAAGGACAGGTCCATTCTCAACATGGCAAGGGCCCTGAGGTTTGAAGCCTTTATTGCACTCCACTTCTGGGGTGAGTGTATTTCCACAGCAGTGTATCTTTTAAATATATTACCTATTGACTTATTGAAAGGACCCTCTCCTTTTGAGAAGTTTTATGGTAACGTTCCCTCTCTCTAGCACTTGAGAGTCTTTGGAAGTCTTTCTATGCCTCTTCTACTGGTAAATCTAATAAGTTTAGTCCTAGAGCCATTCCTGCTATTCATCTTGGTTATTCTTCTATCCAAAAAGGGTTACATTATCTGTGCTCTTCACTCCAAATCCTTCGTTGTAAGTAGAGATATTATTTTTCAGGAGGATATCTTCCCTTTTAAACATGATCTCTCTAGTTCCTCCCCTCTATTTCTTGTCTTAGATATGATAGAACCTGATTGTTCTTCCCATCAGTTCTCCTCCCCTTCTCCTACCTCTCCTTCTCCTACTTCTCCTTTTCCTCCCTCTTTTTCTCCCATCAGTTCCCCTTTTCTTCCTTCGGCTTCATCAGCTGATCCTCCTCTGTCATCATGTCACCCTCTACCATCCAGTCCTCTTCCCATTGCTTCTCCTCCTCCTATTAGAAAATCCTCCAGGATCTCTGTTCCTCCTACATGGTTGAATGACTATGTTGTCCCCACTAAAGAAGCTGTTAGCAATTATCCCATTTCTAACTATGTTGGTTATGACAATTTGTCTCCTGCTTATCAATCTTGTATTGCTACTTATTCTGATGTGTCTGAACCTACCTCCTATGTTGAGGCCATCACTGATCCTCAGTGGATAGAGGCTATGCAGGCTGAAATTGCAGCTCTTGAGGAAAATTAGACCTGGTCCATTGTTGATATGCCTCCTGGTAAGTCTCCTATTGGCTGTAAGTGGGTGTTCAAATTCAAGTACAAATCTAATGGAGAGGTGGAAAGGCATAAAGCTCGATTGATTGCTAAGGGGTATAGCCATCTTGAAGGGTTGGATTACAAGGATACTTTCTCTCCTGTGGCTAAAATGGTGACAGTCAGGTCTGTGGTGGCTTTGGCGGCAGCATCTAGCTGGTTCATTTTTCAAATGGATGTCCACAATTCCTTCCTCCAAGGAGATCTCCTTGAAGAAGTCAATATACAGATCCCAGATGGCTTTGCTAGCCAGGGGGAGTGTCATCAGATGAAGGTGTGTAAACTACACAAGTCATTGTATGGACTTAAACAGGCTCCAAGATAGTGGAACCTGAAGCTGACCTCTGCTTTCAAGGATATGGGATTTCTTCAATCTCATTATGATTAATCACTGTTCACCCAAAGAGTAGGTGGTGATCTCATAGTAATCTTAGTATATGTTGATGATTTATTGGTTATAATGTGAAGCTTATTCATCAGGTGAGAACAGACTTGCAGGCTAGGTTTAAAATGAAGGACTAGGGAGAACTAAAGTTCTTTTAGGGCATTGAGTTCTGTAGGTCTAAGGAAGGCATTCTGATGAATCAAAGGAAATATGCTCTTGAACTTGTGTCTGAGATAGGATTGGCAGGTAGTAAGCCTGTTGCTATGCCTCTTGTAACGACCCAGCCGATTGTTTTTAGAATTTACGCCCCGATTCCCTATTTACTATTTCCCAGAGTACATTTATGCTATTTTGGGTTGCCGGGACATTTGGTGTTGAGTTTCGGAGAGTGTTGGGACACTTAGTCCCTAAATGAGAGTTTAAATGTTGGAAAGTGGTCCGTAGCCAGAACAATGTGAAGACGGAGTCAGAATGGAAATCTGATGGTTCTGTAAGCTCCGTTATGTGATTTTGGGGTTAGGAATGTGACTGGAAGTAATTTTGGAGGTCCGGTGTAGAATTAGGCTTGAATTGGCAAAGTTAGTATTTCGGTGATTTACAGATGATAGGCGAGATTTTGATCTGAGAATTGGAATGGAATTCTGAGAGTTGTTGTAGTTTCGTTAGGTGATTTGGGATATGTGTGCAAAATTTCAGGTCATTGGGAAGTGGTTTGGTTCGGTTTTTGATCGAATGCATGTTTTGGAAGTTTTAGAAGAACTTAGGCTTGAATTCGATGTAATTTGATGGTTTTGGCATTGTTTGAGGTGTTTTGATGATTGGAGCAAGTTTGTATGATGTTTTAAGAGTTGGTGGTATTTTTGGTTGAGGTTCCGGGGGCCTCGGGGTGAATTCGGATAGCTAACGGAAGGTTTCTGGGACTTTGGATGCTGCAGAAAAATTGCAGGTCAGTGCTGTAGAGTTTTGCTCTATGGGATCGTAGGATAGGCTTTTCGATCGCATAGTAGGACTTTTGGGGCTGGTCATTTGTTCAATGCGAGCACATGAGGACCATTGCGATCGCATAGAGGAACTTGGGAGTTTGGATTTTTGTTCATTGCGATCGCAGAGGGGTATTACGATCACATAGTGTAAGGTGTTTGGTCATTGCAATCGTAGGGATGCTTGTGTGATCGCATAGTGTTAAAATCAGAGGTGAGAATTTTGTGCATTGCGATCGCAGAGGGGTATTGCGATCGCATAGAAGAAAATGCCTGGGCAGAATGTTAAGTTCTTAAAATGCAACTTCGTTCCCATTTTCCATTTTTGACAATTTGGAGCTCGGTTCAGGCAATTTTTTGGGAGATTTTTGGAGAGAACAACGGGGTAAGTGTTCTTAACTTAATTTTGGTTACACAACTCGAATCTATTGCAAGTTTTGGCATTAAATCCGCGAATTTTGTTGGAAAAGTTTAGAAAACCCTCTTGGATAGAATCATGGATTTGAGGGTCTAAATGTTATGGGATTTTGATAATTTTTGTATGGTTATACTCGTGAGAGTATAAGGTTTCTGGAAATATAAATTTTTCTCGATTCCGAGACGTGGGTCCGAGGGGCATTTTGGTCATTTTACATAATTTCACGTATTAGCTTAGAATTTAATTGTAGAATAAATTACTTAAATTATTATTTACAATATACAATTTTATTGAATAGATTTGAGCCATTTGGAATCGGATACTCGTGGCAAAAGCGTGGTTTCGGGTTGACTAGCACTTGTTCGAGGTAAGTGGCTTATCTAACCTTGTGTGGGGACCTTTCCCCTTAGGATGTGATATTTGGTAATTGAATGACTTTTACGTGAGGTCACGAGCACGTACTTGAGCTAATTGTTGAAAACCTAAATTTTTATTGAAAAAAATATTTGAATTGAGTTCTTTCATACTTGCTTTATTCTACCTGTCGTTATATTCTGTGCTAGTCTAGAAAAGCATGTTTAGTTGATCCAAATTGCCTACTTGATTAATTTGCCTTAATTGCATTACGTGGAGCATGCTAGGTTATAACTATCTGTGGCTTGTATTGTTGTACTTCATTTCTGAATATTCTCTGATTTTGGTTGCGCATTTACATTGGGACTACGGATGTGGGATTCCGGTAGCTCCCCCTTGTTTGTTTACTTTGGGACTACGGGTTAGATTTTCGGGAGATCCCCCTGCACATTTACTTTGGGACTACGGGTTAGATTCCCGGGAGATACCCCTGCACATTGATAGTTGGACTACGGGACGGTTGTCACACCTCCTTTTTACCGAATAATATCAGCCTTTACTACACCTCGGGAAGAGATATAGTAAAGAAAGGAGTTTTTCCATTTTAAGGACAATCGAAACAGGATCCGTTTTATTTAAGAAATTAGAGTCGCCACTTGGGAGATTTATGGTATCCCAAGTCACCGGTTTGAATCCCGAATCGAGGAAGGGTTTGACTCTGTATTAACAGTCGCGAACCAGAAATCCGGGTAAGGAATTCTGTTAACCCGGGAGAAGGTGTTAGGCATTCCCGAGTTCCGTGGTTCTAGCACGGTCGCTCAACT
>MU692042.1:3711-15460 GCA_026770625.1 Nicotiana glauca
GCACCTTGTCATAAGCTGCTACAAAGCTTGATTCTTAAACGTACTCATAGGCTCGAAATCATTGAGCACCTTACTTTAACTTCCGAATTCACTAGGACCCTTATTGAGAGCCACCCGCTCTGTCTTGATCCCGAATATAACTTACTCCATAGATCTTATAACACACGAACACTCTCTCCGCGAAGCACCCAGCAAAATCACTTCCTCTGAAACCTGCATCTATACGAGGCATAAGTCCTGAACCTTTTTCCTAGTCCGAACATGAGCCAATAAGGCCAACCATAGCATGCTTCCAACAATTCATTTGCTCGAGTTACCACTTATGGTCTTTTCTCATAGCTGAAATAATCCATCAATATGCTAATACCCAGAAATCACGCAAGTAGCTAATCATACAGCCCAATCATAAGTGGTGGGACTCTCCCACTTAGCTTGAAGCCATCATTTCATAATTCCTGAGTTTACTAGAATTCTTTATCTCTCATTGACATAACCTTGTGCAATCAACCACCAAAATTCTCGGAACCATGCGGTAGAAACTCTGAATCATCAACCTCATTCACGCGACCGATCTCTTTGTTGAACAACCTATAAAAATTCCTTGCAGAAGCTTCGCCAATCACGCGACCGCTAACCTGCTCACATGGAATAACCCACTTGTAGAAGCCACTTCCGGCATCCTTTAACGCTGCTGCACGGGGTATAGTCACCATGACTCCAATAACCTATTGTGAGTCCAAGCTCACTCCCTGACTGCACCAGTCCATTTATTCTCGTGGGCATCAATTAAATACGCGGCAATATCCTTCCAATTCAAATTATGCTGCATTCTTCTTCATTCCAGGCAGCTCCTTTTTGCTATACAAATCTCTTGCCGCATAATGGCCCATGCTTCAAGTTAGCTATGTAGGCCCCAATCACTTTATCTCTGAGATTCTCAAATCATTCCAAACTCTCCTTAAAGCGCGTAGTCATCCTACTACCAAGCCAATATGCAACACCCGTCACTATCTCACTTTGGCGGAACTCATCTCTTTGATCGACCACTTGACCCTGTTTCTCATACTTGGCCTTCTAGAAATTTTAAACACCGCCTGACACTTCCCACATTTCCTTCCTCGTACTTCACTGCTCAAATGTTGCCTTAAATGAAATCTATCTTCGTGGCACTTGAATCCACAATTGCTGCTAACTTTAGGACCTTTCCAAAGGCCATCTTTATCGATCCATCAACATAAAAAAAAATTCTGCTTCGATTTTAAACCACCGGGCCATGTGATATCTGACAGCTGTATCTCCAATCCTATTTCACAATATCCTACCATAAGGTGAATCGTAGTAGATTATAACATCAACAAACTTAATACGTCCAATTAGGACAACCGCACCCCCAATAGAGAAGAGATCTCTTTCACACTTGCAATTACCATGTTTCATTACTTCCACTAGTTCACGTCTGACCACCCTTGGCTCGGTTGGCTTTCCCCCAGCCGGGAATAAAATACCGAACCCCTTGATTACATGCTGAGTAAACCTCCCTTCAATTCATCCACTGCCCCAACACGTGGGCAAACATTCTACCATCACAACAACAATGCAGAAATAATCGCTCATAAGCATCATGACAACCTGTGCATAGCCTCAAAGCTCTTATCAGTCCTGTTACTGAGCTGAACAATAGAATATCCTCCCAAAGTGCGACTATAATAGTCCAATCAACTATACCGGGAAAATCATCCCGCACCACCTTTGTAGTGCCATTTCAATTCTTCAAATTCTCGATTTCTAGCAAGCGCTCGCGTCGCGTAAGACTGAGTAGGAAGGAATCAAAGGCATAAGCCTCAAAGAAATCGAACCGCACGATAAGGAAATCAAGAAGGGAAGTACTCCTAACAGCCCTGTAGCCTCCCGAGGATAAGTACAGACGTCTCCGTACCGATCCGCGAGACTCTACTAGACTTGCTCATGACTCGTGAGGCCGACGGGAACCTAGTGCTCTGATACAATGTTTTCACGACCCAAAATCCACTAAGGGTCGTGGTGGCGCCGGACACCTCTGTCAGGCCAGCCATCTAACTCATCAATTAATTCCTCTTTTAATACTTTTAAAAATCTAAGGTTTTCCTTCCATTTTTTATAAATAAAATTTCACTACTAGAATTCAAATTTAAATAATAATAGTTAGAACAAATCCATCGTAAACCCTCCCAGAAATCCGGTGTCACATGTACATGAGCGACTACTGATAAGAGAAATAAAATACAATATCCGCCCGGAATACAGTGGGCGGAAAGTAAATACTGTACATTGGAAGGAACTACTCTAGCTGCGGTCGCCTCAATGATGCAGCTCACCTAGTCCCAGCGTCATCCATGCTGCTACACCCAATAGGCTGCTAAAGGTGTATATATACCTGTGCAACAGAAAATGCACAGAAGTGTAGTATGAGTACGTAATCAACGTGTACTCAGTGAGTATCCCGCCTAATCCCGAAGGGGTAGAGACGAGATGGCTAATTTCGACACTCACTAGAGGTCAATTAGCAATATTCTATAAGTGCGAGGAAAATCATGGATTTATATAGAAGTTCAAGTTGTGATGCCAGAAAATAGGTAAACACCTCCAATAATAAATCAAGGGCTTCTAAGGTTTATTCTTTATTATTTTATAAGTTCATATCAAGCCACGTAGGGCCAATTCCACATTTACCAATTTCCAAGTAATAGATAAACATGCGCAAATCACGCCGAGGTCGAGGGCCCGCTCTAACAGAATGTAAATTGTGCAGTGCCGAGGGTCGAGCAGCACGAACCATAGATGCATCTATTATCACCGAGTAGTTTGGCCCGTTTCATAATTAAACACATATCCTGCTCGCAAATCATCCATGCGACGCAGGCACACATAAAGTACATGCTCAATCAGTCACATAAGGACTTATCAGAAAATATTTATTCAAATAAAACCAATTCTCCTTTAATAATTTAGGAAATGAAGTTTAACTCTTTTAGAAATTTACTTACTAATTCGATATGAGTTAAGCAGTTCAAGCTACAATGCATTCTTAATTAATCCACGTATACATGCTTTTGAGTCCTAACTACCCGGACAATAGCATAATAGTAGCTACGCACGGATTCTCGTCATATCGTGCGTGCGTAGCCCCCACAAATAGGAGCACATAACCATTTTACTCACCTATGGGGTAAATTCCCCCTCACATAATTAGAAAGGAGACTACCCTCGCTCCGAAGACTCGAAATCGGCATTCTACATCCTTCCGAAGGCTTTAACCAACGCACAATGCACCAAAACTAGCCAAATAACGGCAAACTAATGAGAATATACTCAAATACTCGCTAACAATTCAAATTATACAATTTCCCAACTCCACTTTGTGAAATGACCAAAATACCCTCAGGCATATGTGCCCGGATTCTAAAAATTATTGAAAATAAGTATTACCCATAACTCATATGGTGTATATCAAGAAAATCATCCAATTTCGTCCATGAATCGACCCTCAAATCAAGGATTTACCATTTTTCAACTTTGGGGCTCAAAATCTCAATTTCTACCATCCGGAGCTACTCCCAGTCTCAGAATCCCAAACGGACATCAATAACACTGAAATGCACTTTAAGCCAAACTGATGCAATTTCTTCTAAAATGCTAACTTCCACAATAGGCGCCAAAATGCTCCCGGGTCATCCAAAATCTGATCCGGGCATACGCCCAAGTCCGAAATCATCATACGAACCTGTTGGAACCTTCGGATCCCAATTCCGAGGTCATTTACTCAAAATTCCAATCCTAGTTCATTTCTTTAACTTTAAGCTTTCAAAATGAGAATTCTCCTCCCAATTCCACTATGAACTTACCGAAATTCAATTCCGACCATGCGTACAAGTATATATACCTAAAATGAAGCTGCTCATGGCCTCAGACTGCTGAACGAAGCATTAGAGCTCAAAACGACCGGTTGGGTCGTTACATTATGGCAGCCTGGAATGTCATCTACAAACTTTAGAGATGTGAGGTCCTCGGCAGAAGTAACTGGAGATCTAGGCCATCGACCAACAAGAGGTGTTAAGTGGAAGGGTAAAGAAGCTATGACAACTAGGCAGCTCCACCAATTGAGAGGCAAGAAGATCATTGAAACAATGTGTAGGGCTGCTAAGTTGAGCCAGGAAAGCACCACTGCAAATCAACCCAGCTGATGAAGCTTTGATTTTATTTGAAAACTGAAATGCAATAGATTGAAGTAGCTATAGACTGCAATTCTGTATGTTGACAAGTTAATGTAGGTAGCTATAGACTACTTTGTAACAAACTACAATTCTGTTTTGGTTTTGTCGACTGGAATTCTGTTTTGTTGCTGATACAATTATGTTTTGCTGCTGATACAATGACTGGAATACTACTGTTATGTAATGTCATTCTGTGACTTTTATGCAAGTAATGCATATATGATGTTTTAGTGTTTGAAGTTCAAATAGTTAGCTTAAATAGTATTCAGATTCAAATCCATGATCTGTCCAATCTATTTTAACAAGAGACTTTGGAGCCATTTGGGTGTATTGAAACAACAATTGATAAGCAAGAACTACAAATACATATTGAGAGTTCCATTGATAATCAAGAACTAAAAAAGTGAGAGTTCCATTGTAAACATACAAATTAAATCCTACAACCAACAACTACTTTCATAGTGAGATAACTAAACTAGCTTCACAATGACAACCTCATTGCATCTTCTTTCAATGAAATTCCTGGATACCCACAAGCAACAAGAATAATACACATCCCCAATATAATGAACCACAGTACATTTTTCCTACTCTTTGACTTAGCTAATTGACTCTTCCACTTCTTTTCCTTCTCTTTCATCTTCTCCATATCATCTTGCAATTTTACCAACTGAACCTCAATCTTCTTCATCTTGTCATCTTCTATGTTGTTTTCAACCCTTAGAGTAGTCCTCGACTTGGCAAGATTTTCAAAGTCTTCTAATGTATTCTCAAGTTCACCCATTTTTTCAAGCAACTTTGGAATAACAAATTTGGATCTAGGATCAATTTCAGAATCCTTCCAAAGCCAAAAATCACAAGAACGAGGACCCTAAGATGATTAACAAAAAAAAATAATGAATGATAATTTATCATAACTCAATTAGTGAAATAATTTTAAGAATCATTTACCACATAATATGGACAAACCCAATATCTTCTTCCTGGGTTCCGAGGGGTCCAAGCTGGTAACAAAGGCAGCACATAGCCATGGTTGCATCGAATTTCTCCACTTGACTTATTTTTTTCCCTCTTCCGTACAAAGCCTTGTCAAATTCAATCCTTTTGAAGGCATTGGAACAACTACAACACAACAAGATAAAACCAAAGTCAGATAATTTACAATTGCTTTCAAAAATCGGATCATTCAATTTTAGGACAAAGTCATAACAATACTAAAAGAAAGGATTTAGGGTTCTTAGGAAGGAGAAAGGATAACCTTTGCCTTCAAAATATTGAAACTTCAAAAGGGAAATTTGATGGATTTTCGACAGAAATTAGAAGAAGAAGAAATTAGGGTTCTTCAATGGGTTTTGATAAATATTTGGGGAAGATGCGATTTTACCGTTGGTTGGGTTATATTAACGTTAAACAATTACGTTTTTTTTTGGTTGTTTTCAACGATTAAAAGATAAATGACGCGCTCACTTTAGTTGTCAAACACGCGCAGCTGGCCAGGTTGTGAGAGAGAGTAACTAAATACATTACGTTAAACAATCGTGGGGTGTTAGGACACCCATAAAGTTAAGGTGTGTAAATGACTTTTCTGGACAAGTTGAATGGGGTATTTATGCATTATCTCTTTATAATTTTATCAGTTCAATTTTACAAGTTCTTGTACTTCCTTTTTAGTTTCTTAAAAAAACACATAGGCTTTAAAGATTTTAAATTTTTTCAAAGATTTTCTTCAAATTATATTTGCAAGTTCATGCGAAAAGACACAATAAGGTATAGACTTTTATTACGATTCTTTAAAGATTCTTCAAATTACATAAATTAAAAATGTGAGCCTTATGTTTTCTCAATTTATTTTCCTCACAGGTTTAAATATTATTCATTTACTAAGATTTTAGCTGTTGAAATAAAAAGAAAAAAATTATAATTTCATAACTTTGTCGAAATGTGCACGGGCAAAAAAATCATTACTAAAACATGAAAATTAAATAGGACGAACAAGTTGCAATGAAAAGCTATTGAATTCATTGTGTGTGTGCGTACATATTAAGTTAGACAATTTTTATATATTATTCATTTTAAAGTCTTAAATATTTGGACTTTTTACATAGTTTAAGAAATAATTTAGTAAATAAAATTTTAATATTTTTAAAGTCCTAAGTATTAGTAAAATATTTATATTATATTTTTATTCAATATGAATGTACTTTTCAAGGTAAAAAATTCAATCAATATTTCTTATAGAGATTTCGTGATTTTATAACATTGATTTAGGCTTGTATGATTTTGTATGACTAAATATGGTATCAAAATAATTTTTTTGGGTGCTTAATCAAATTGGATTAATTATTTTGTATGACTGATAGGAGAATTTTACAAATAAATATTTAATTATTTTCTTTGAAATAATTTTACTTTAGATGTTATTGTATTAAATAATTTTAATATAACATGCAATTTTATGTCACCACATTACAATTTTATTAGAAACCATTGAAGTCACCGTATTGTTTCTTATCTTGATTCTATAAGACTGCACAAAGAAGTAATTTTAGATTAGTACAAATTATAAAAGGTAAAAAATTTATTAATTTTAAATTCCTAAATATTAGGAATTCTTATCTAATTTGATAAGGAAGATTTAATAAGTAAACTTTTAATTAATTTTAAAGTCCTAAATATTAGGAAAATAATTTAAATTACAAGTTTGTCCATTGTAAAGGCTGTTATTAAAGGATAAAAAAGGCGAACAATATTTCGTTAAGGACGTTCGTGCTTTTAATATAGTACTAGTCTCTACGTTCGTGTGTTGCACGAGAAATGCATACTAACAATAATAAACTTTCAATTGCATATACTATTAAAAATGAACACAGTACGAAATTAGTTTCATAAAAAATACAATATATTATACAAACCTAAGTCATGGTAAAGTTTTGACATAATGTGGGAGGACAAATTGAAATTAAATATTCTGACATTAAATTTGCAAAATAACTTAAAGACTGCACTACTATTTAGTATTTTATGTGAAGCTATGATTAACTTTAGCTAAGCCTTAAGGTGTATGAAGTCTAATATATATCTCAAGATAAAAATATATTGACAATGGAGAAAGCAAAGCGTAAAAGTTATTTAGTCACTACTCTCTTTCATGGAACTTTTCAGTTAGACGTTATTCTATTTCAATTATTATACATTTTTATATATGTCTAAATATTTTAATTGTTTAGTATGTCCAAATCAATTGTCACGGAGAACCTTGAGATATAATTTAGTATATCTATTTTTGAAAGTAATTTATTATGAGTAGTCATCAATTGAGATTTGGCGTTTATGAATTACAAATTAGCCTATATATTTAAAGATCATCATACCTACCCAATCAAACGTTATATCCCATATTCTTTTTTTTCTTGAAAAAATAATTCAATTTTAAAGGGTAAAAAAGTCGGTCAATATTTGAATTGAAAAGACATGTCTTCTGAAAAAAGTGAAACTAATAATAATTTACCCATACTTTTTTAATCCTACATAAATTTATAGACTATTTTGGTGTAATCAATAGAAAATAGAATTCTAATTAAAGAATACCTAAGATTTTGAAGTTGAAACAATGCTGCTAATTATATGTTTCTACACGTTTAAAACTTTCTCCAATTTTTTTGTTTCTTTTAGGTATTTTTTTATGCAATTAAACAAGAAGCTAGAATGACACTGAAATTTTACGTTATGTTATGGTCTAAGAAATTTTTCTTTTTTTTTTGTTCGAATTTAAGAAGTTCTATTATTAGCTCGTACAAACTCCTATACTTTATGGAACGCAAATTATATATATTCCAAAGAAATAATATATTTATACAATGGCAGTATAAACATATAATTTAAGACAAATATATCATAATTAAAACATGAAATAACCGAAAGTGATGTTAATAAAGAAGAACACGAAACCATACCAATTACAAGAACTACAGCATTACTGATCAAAGTTAAAATTTTCTGAAAAAGAATCATATTGAAACAAAATTGTCACGCCCCAAACTAGGGGAGGCACGACTGGCACTCGATACTGTATTCGATCGAGTTAGCCACTAAACATATTAGCTAACTAAACTGGGGGCCCAATAGATCGGGCAGCACATCTTAAATACTAAGCCTGGACGATTAGGGTCATGATCTGAATAACAATAAGCCATATAAACCAAGGTAGACAAGCCAAAATAATAAAGTACTAGCTGACCGACGATGTCACGACCCAAAATCCACTAAGGGTCGTGGTGGTGCCGGACACCTCTGTCAGGCCAGCCAACCAACTTATCAATAAATTTCTCTTTTAATACTTTTGAAAATTTAAGGTTTTTCCTTCCATTCTTAATAACTAAAAGTTCACCACTAGAATTCAGATTTAAATAATGACAGTTAGAACAAATCTGTTGTAGACCCTCCCAGAAATCCGGTGTCACAAGTACACGAGCGACTACTAATAAGAGAAATAAAATACAACATCCGCCCAGAATACAGTGGGCGGAAAGTAAATACAGTACATTGGAAGGAACTACTCTAGCTGCGGCCGCCTCAATGATGCAGCTCTCCTAGTTCCATCATCATCCATGCTGCTACACCCAATAGGCTGCTAGAGGTGTATATATACCCGTGCAACAAAAATATACAGAAGTGTAGTATGAGCACGTAATCAACGTGTACTCAGTGAGTATCCCGCCAAATCCCGAAGGGGTAGAGACGAGATGGCCAACTCCGACACTCACTAGAGGTCAATTAACAATATTCTATAAGTGCGAGAATAATCATGGATTTGTATAGAAGTTCTGATTGTGAAGCCAACAAACAGGTAAATACCTTCAACAATAAATCAAAGGCTTCTAAAGTCCGTTCTTTATTATCTTATCAATTTATGTCAAGCCACATAAGGCCAATTCCACATTTATAAATTTCCAAGTAACAAATAAACATGCGCAAATCACGCCGAGGTCGAGGGCCCGCTCCAACATAATGTAAATTGTGCACTGCCGAGGGTAGAGCGGCAAGAACCATAGATGCATCTATTATCACCGAGGCATTCGGCCCGTTCCATAATTAAACACATATCCTGCTCACGAATCATCTATGCAACGCAGGCACACGAAAAGTACATGCTCAATCAATCAAATAAGAACTTATCGGGGAATATTTATTCAATACAACCAATTCTCCTTTAATAATTTAAGAAATAAAGTTAAATTCTTTTTAGGAATTTACTTACTAATTCGATGTGAGTGAAGCAATTCAAGCTACCAAGGTGTTCACAATTAACCCACATACACATTCTTTTGGGTCCTAACTACCCGGACAATAGCATAATAGTAGCTACGCACGGACTCTCGTCACCTCATGCGTACGTAGCCCCCACAAATAGGAGCACATAATCAGTTACTTCACCTATGGGGTAAATTCCCCCTCACAAGATTAGAAAGGAGACTCACCTCGCTCCGAAGATCCACAACCGTCATTCTACATTCTTCTGAAGACTTGCACCAACGCACACTGCTCCAAAACTGGCCAACGATAATATAAATCCATCAATATATGCTATACAACCCAATTGTAACCATTCCTAACCCCGAACGAAAAGTTGACCAAAATGCCCTCGGGCCCACGTGCCCGAAATCCGAAATTTTTTGAAGATAAAGGTTACCCATGACCTTAGGAACTCAAATATATAATTTTCTCCTAATTCCATACTCAAAATTGTGGCTAAAATCCAAGATTTATAATTTTCTAGGTTTCCATCCAAAATCCCAATATTTACTCTAATTTCCATGCTTAAATCCATATATAATTGATATATTTAACTCAAAAGTGATAGGGATGACTTACCTTAATCATTGACGACAAAATCCCCTCTTGAAGCTCCCCAAAAATCTCCCATGCCATGGAGAAATGTGATAGAAATGGCCAATCCCCGACCTTAAAATGACATTCTGCCATCCAGGGATTTCCGCTTCTGCGGAAAAAAATCCCACTTCAGCGGAAAACGACCCGCTTTTGCGGTCCCTGGCTTCAGCCCATCTTCGCTTCAGCGGAAGCTAAACCGCATCAGCGGTTCCGCTTAAGCGGTCAAAAAGCCGCTTCTGCGGCCACCTGGGCCTGACCCCCTTCCGTTTCTGCAGAATATGCGTCGCTTTTGCGGCTCTTCCTCATGCCCCACCTTTTCTCTCCTGCGGCCTGAGACCGCATCTGCGGTCCAGGAACCGCAGATGCGGTTATGACAGAAGCAGCACACTCAACCTTCTAAATTTCCAAATTTCGATCCGTTAACCACCCGGAATCCACCCGAGGCCCCCCGAACCCCAACCAATCATACAAACCAATCCCAAAACACATTACAGACTTGCTCGAGGCCTCAAATCATAACAAACAATGCCAAAACCATGAATTACACCCGATTCAAGCTTTATGAACTTTGAACTTCTCAACTTCTATTTCTGATGCTTAAACCTATCAAATCACGTTCGATTGACCTCAAATTTTGCACACAAGTCATATTTGACATTACAGACCTACTCCAACTTCCGAAATTGGATTCTGACCCCGATATCAAAAAAGGTCAACCCCCGGTCAAACTTCTCAAAACCTTCAAATTTCTATCTTTAGCCAAATGGCTTCAAAATAACCTACGGACCTCCGAATTCAATTCCGATCGAGCTCCCAACTCCAAAATCACCATACGGAGCTAATCCCAGTCTAAAAATTCCAAATGGACATTGATAACACTGAAATGCACTTCAAACCAAACTTATGAAATTCCTTCTAAAATACTAACTTCCACAATAGGCGCCAAAACTCTCCCGGGTTATCCAGAACCTGAACCGGGAATACGCCCAAGTTTGAAATCATCATACGAACCTGTTGGAACCTTCAGATCCTAATTCCGAGGTTGTTTACTCAAAAATCCAATCCTAGTTCATTCTTTCAACTTTAAGCCTCTCAAATGAGAATTTTCATTTAAATTTAACTCCGATCTTCCTGAATTTAAATTCCGACCATGCGAATAAGTCACAATACCTGAAATGAAGTTACTCATGGCCTCGGACTACTGAACGACGCACTAGGGCTCAAAACGACCGGTCAGGTCATTACAGACGAGGCTACGATTTGAGACATATATGTCTACACTCATATATATACATGCCAAGACTATGGGCTGAAGACTGAAAGGTGCAAAAAGAAACCCAGAATACTGTGTCCACAATAGCCTTTAAGAGTGCCACAAGCACTATCAGGATAAGGCCCCGACTATACCCAAATTGTACAACAAAGGTAACCATCCGATGACAGCTCCAGGAAGAGGTGGAGCTTACCAACTCACAACTGAACCCCTAAATCCTAGCGGAGGGGTTGATCAGAGTCCCTACCTGGACCTGCATGCACGAAACAAAAATGCAGTGTCCCCAGGCAACGGGACATCAGTACGAATAAAAATGTACTGGTATGTAAGGCAGAAA
>MU692045.1:2712-14089 GCA_026770625.1 Nicotiana glauca
TTTCTGGGAAAGCTCAATTATATCAGCCGATTCATAGCTCAGTCCACTGTCATTTGTGAACCTATCTTCAAGATGCTTAAGAAGGATGCTGCCACCAAATGGACTGATGATTGTCAAAGGGCTTTTGACAGAATCAAGGAATACTTGTCAACGTCGCCGGTCTTGGTTCCTCCTGAGCCAGGGAGACCCCTACTACTTTATCTTGCAGTATTGTATTGGGCGTTCGATTGTGTTTTAGGACAACATGATGAAATCGGAAGAAAGGAGCAAGCCATCTACTACCTCAGCAAGAAGTTTACTATGTATGAGGCTCGGTATTCTTTATTAGAATGCACATGTTGTGCTCTGACCTGGGTAGCTCAGAAGTTGAGGCACTATTTATGTGCTTACACCACTTATCTCATATCAAGGATGGATCCGTTAAAGTATATCTTTCAGAAGCCCATGCCTACCGGCAAGCTCGCCAAATGGCAAATCTTGTTAAGCGAGTTCGACATTGTTTACGTTACTCGGAAGGCAGTCAAAAGGCAAGCTTTGGCAGACCGCCTCTTCGAGAATCCCGTGGGAGGAGAATACGAACCTCTAAAGACGTATTTTCTTGATGAAGAGGTATCTTTCATAGGAGAATACATTGCAGAATCCTATGACGGTTGGAGGATGTTTTTCGACGGAGCTGCGAATTTTAGAGGAGTTGGCATAGGAGCAGTCCTGGTATCAGAAATCGGTTAGAATTACCCAGTATCCACCAAGCTCAGGTTCCCGTACACCAATAATATGGCCGAATATGAAGCCTGCATCTTAGGGCTCAAACTGGCCATCGACATGAACTTCAGGAGCTACTAGTGATTGTAGACTCGAACTTACTCATACATCAGGTTCGAGAGGAGTGGGAAACCAAGAATCCTAAGATACTCCCTTACCTACATCACATACAGGAGTTGAGGAAGAGATTCAGAAAAACAGAATTCCAGCATGTTCCGAGAATACAAAATGAGTTCGCCGATGCACTAGCCACTTTGTCATCCATGATTTAGCATCCAGATACGAATTTCATTGACCCCATTCAGGTCAAGATTCATGACCAGCCAGGTTACTGTGCTCACGTTGAGGAAGAAGCCGATGGGAAACCATGGTTCCACGATATCAGAGAATACTTGACAACAGGAGAATACCCAGAGCTCGCCAATGCTACTCAGAAGTGCACCCTCCGGAGGTTATCCAACAACTTCTTTCACAACGGAGGAATCCTGTACAGGAGGACTCCCGATCTGGATTTTTTAAGGTGTGTCGATGCGAGAGAAACTACCAATCTATTGGATGAAGTGCCATCGGTGTCAGATACATGCAGATATGATAAAAGTACCGCCAAACGAGCTTAATGCAACAAGCTCACCATGGTCGTTCGCCGCTTGGGGAATGGATGTCATTGGACCAATCGAACCTGCCGCATCAAACGGGCACAGGTTCATCTTAGTGGCAATTGATTACTTTACTAAATGGGTCAAAGCAGCATCATACAAAGCAATAACCAAGAAAGTTATAGCAGATTTCGTCCGCGACCGTATGGTTTGTCGGTTTGGAATTCCAGAATCAATCATCACTGACAATGGTTCCAATCTCAATAGTGACCTGATGAAAGGAATGTGTGAGACTTTCAAGATCAAACATAAGAACTATACAGCTTATAGACCTCAGATGAATGGAGTTGTAGAAGCAGCCAATAAGAACATCAAGAAGATACTAAGGAAGATGATTGAAAGGCACAAGCAGTGGCATGAGAAATTGTCATTCGCCTTATTGGGTTATCGTACCATAGTCCGTACATCGACCGGGGCAACTCCCTACATGCTAGTTTATGGTACAGAAGCGGTCATTCCCGCCGAGGTAGAAATTCCCTCCTTGAGGATCATACAAGAAGCAGAGCTAGATGACGCAGAATGGGTACAAAGTTGCTACGAGCAGTTAGCCTTTATAGACGGAAAGAGAATGAATGCAGTTTGCCACGGTCAATTTCATCAGAACAGAATGTCCAGAGCCTTCAACAAGAGAGTTAAGTTAAGGAAGTTTACACCAGGGCAACTGGTGCTGAAGAAGATATTTCCACATCAAGATGAGGCCAAAGGGAAATTCTCTCCCATTTGTCAAGGACCGTACATGGTTCACCGGGTTCTAACCGGAGGAGCCCTTATTCTTGAAGAAATGGACGGAGAAATCTAGCCGAAGCCAATCAACTCAGACGTAGTGAAACAATACTACATTTGACTATATACTTTTTCTCCATGATGTAATTTGAACTATGCCTGACCTGATTCCCGTTTAAGAGGGGATACGTAGGCAGCCCTATGGGTTTGGTCACATTTTAATAAAAATCCCATTTTCCCCAGTATTGGAACTGGGGCAAAATTTTGAGGAGGACCCTCAAAATTCCGAAGTCAGTCTTCTCATCAGCACTAACCCAGTAAACTAGGGCAGAATTTTGAGGAGTTATTCAGCACAGCCGTCAGTAGCACCAGCCTAGTAAACTAGAGCAGAATTTTGAGGAGGACCCTCAAAATTCCGGAACAAGCAAGGTTGTCGTGTCCTTGGAACCACGTTGCAGTCGTTGGTTCATCCAAAATAAAATTGTTTTTCAAATATGTACTTACATTATACTAAGTCATGCATAAATATCGTTGGAATCGCTGTCGTTTAGCAATGCTACCCCAATGATACACGACATCAAGAGCCAGGGGATACGATTTAACCTTCCCCCCTCTACAGAACTCACAATTTTTCTTTGAATGCAGGCACTCAGGTCGTAAATCATTGAACGCATTCACTTTTCAGGGTTAAAACTCTCAGAACGATCGCTTATTCACAAGTCTACTATCTACACCCAACAATCACGATATCACAACCATCTATCAGCTAAGAGAACTTACTACTGTTCGTTTCTTTACGTTCCTGCATTGCACAAGGCTACTTATCTGCCTTTCGAGACTAATTTCTATCTCTATCTGCATTTTGCATAAGGCTACCTTTCTGCTTTCCGAGGTTAAGCTCTACCTCCATCCTGCATAAGGCTACCTTTCTGCCTTCCGAGGTTAAGCTCTACCTCCATCCTGTATAAGGCTACCTTATCTGCCTTTCGAGACTAATTTCTGTCTGTATCTATATTTTGCATAAGGCTACCTTTCTGCCTTCTGAGACTAAGCTCTATCTCCATCTGTATTTTTGCATAAGGCTACCCTATCTGCCTTTTGAGACTAAGCTTTGTCTCCATCTACATTTTGCATAAGGCTACTTTTCTGCCTTCCGAGGTTAATCTCTACCTCCATCCTGCATAAGGCTACTTATCTGCCTTTCGAGACTAAGCTTTGTCTCCATCTGCATTTTTTCATAAGGATACCTTTCTGCCTTCCGAGGTTAAGCTCTACCTCCATCCTGCATAAGGCTACTTATCTGCCTTTCGAGACTAAGCTCTGTCTCCATCTGCATCTTTGCATAAGGCTACCTTTCTACCTTCTAAGGTTAAGCTCTACCTCCATCCTGCATGGCTGAAATATCGCCTATTTATCTTTTCGAACAGCTGAAATATCGCCACCTGCATTTAAATTCTCGCTCTAGCTGAAAGATCGCCATTCTTTTCATTTATTTGGTTGAAATATCGCCACCTGCATTTAAGTTCTCGCTCTGGCTGAAAGATCGCCACTCTTTGCATTCATTAGGCTGAAAGATTGTCACCTTCTCATGGGCTGAAAGATCGCCAACTTATTCAAAGGCGTCATAGTTCAGAGGCACCATCTTCATAGCCCGAGAAAACCATTTCATGGCCTGCGAATCTTTACTTTTATGCTCTTTATGGTCCAGGACATCATAGTCTGAGGACGTCATCCTAACCGTCCGAAGACAGCATTCATGGTTCACGGGAACTTGCATCATGTTTTAATTATGCATAGTATACGCCGCATTTCTCATTTGTAGGTACACCGGCTAGCAAACGGCCGCCTCAGCAGGAGCGATCCCGCTCCAGTTCTCCGCAACCTGTCCGATTCCAAACGTCTTTTCAAACTTAACCATCGTGTCCGTCTTTTCGAATCTCCATCAACACATTCCGTCAATGGTTCCTGAACTACATATGGCCTGAATACTGTAAAACCAAGGATATGTAGGCAGCTCAGAAACCAAAGCATGGTCAAAATTCTTTTACAATCGTCGTTTTCGATCAAAATTGGCCATCTTGTCTTTACCCGACAACTCTTTCATCCTCCTCGGGTAAAGAGGGGCAGTTGTTGATACCCAATTTTTTTCCATATATTTTTTTATACTCAAAATACTTTCAAAAATAGCATATGTATGCATATATACGCATGCCCAAAAGTTCTGGTAATTTTCCCAATTTTTAAAAAAAATTTAAAGGTCAATTCATTATCTATTTTAACAGTACAAAATCCAAATTATCTCTAAAATTATCATTTTTTGGTGAATAACTTATTTCATTCTCATATTTACACCAAAATATAATTAAGGAGATTTTTGCATATTTTTAGCAATTTATTTGGCATTTATAAAACCAAATTGCATATAATTGAAATTATGGCCTATTTCGTAATTAATAGCATTTTATAATTATAAAATTAATTCCAATAATTTTTAATTTAATATTTATATATTATTTATTAATTTAGCACCTTCAATTTGTTTCAGAAATCTTTTTATTATTTCTTTTATAAAACAAAATGGGGAGAAGTGGCTATTTAAAACTGGCCCTATTTCATTACAAATTTAGCCCAAATTGCACTCCAATTGACCCCAAATCAGGCCCCCAAATCGACGACCCAATTTCATTTTTTACCTATTTTGTCCAAACCCGCCCGTTGGTATCATTTAATCCTGGCCGGCCCACATCCTTCCTTTCCTTTTTAATTTCAAACTACCCTAAACCTATTCTCATTTCCATTTCAACCGCCGCCCTCAAACCCCCTTTTTCTCTCAAACTCTCTCTAACACTCGAAACCCTAGCCGCCTCCGACGTCTTCTCCGGCGAGTTCTCGCCGGAGTCCATGGCTTCTCAGGCCATGGACAGCCTGTGCTCACTTCCCTTCACCCCAAATCGCGGCTATTCAAGGCTTTCGAGGTTCAACCTTAACGAGGCATGTTCAGATCCTTCGCCGATTTGTGTTCTTGTGGCTTCTCCGGCTCCATTCCGATGTGTTCGAGCCTCAAGAGCCTAGATATGGTCTAGACATGTTCCAGGCCAGATCCTTTCCAAGCCTTCTCGTTTCTAGGGTTTCTGAGAAACCCTGAAAGCTGTTCGAGGTTCTTTCACTCTTTATTTTCTTAAATCTGTGATAGATCTGTGGTGTACTCGAGGTTTCAAAGCTTTTTCCCAAATTTCTCTTTTCAAAATTAGTCAGTTTCAATCTAGGGTTTCCAAAACTTTTAAAACGATTTCTGTTTCTTCTTCTTCTTCTTTCTTTATGTGAATCTGCATGTATATGCTTTGTTCTTATGTGTTTTCGCTTGTGCATATTTTCTCTTATGTTCTTATGTTTTGCCGTTATTATGCATGTTCTTCTACTTGTACTCGGTTATCTTATCTACTGTTTCTACAGCATGCTTTCACATGTCTAGCTTATATCTTCCTTTACCATTTTCTTACTGAGCTTTTGTTTGCCTTTACTTGTGACGACCCAAAGGGTCATCACCGTATTTTTCCCTTTTTTTTCGTGCTTTCGAGGCCTTGGAAATCTTGCTTTTGGTTATCTCGATTTGTGTGTGCAGTCCGGGCGCAAAGCCAGAAAGTTTTTATGTTAAAATATGTGAATTATGTGAAAAAATTGAAGAATTTTGATATTAATATTGATATAGTTGACTTTGGTCAATATTTTGGGTAAACGGACCAGGACCGGTGATGTGACGGTCCCGGGAGGTCCGCAGAAAAATATGGGACTCGGGCATGTGCCCGGAGTCGAAATCCGAGATCCAGAACCCGAGTAAAAGAATTTTTCTGTTAAATTATTTTCTGAAAATATTAAAGAAAAATGGAAATGAAAATGAGTTATAAAATATAGGTATCGGGCTCGTATTTTGGTTCCGACGCTCGGTACAGGTCTTAAATATGCGTTAAGCACTTTCTGTGAAATTTGGTCGAAATCGGACGTCGTTTGACGTATTTCGGACCTAAATATCTAAAGTTGGAAGTTTATGAACTTGAAATGAAAAATGATGATCTTGAGGCTTGATTCTTTGATTTTGATGTTATTTTAGCCATTTGATCGCTCGAGTAAGTCCGTGGGATGTTTTTGAGTTAGTGTGTGTGTGTGTTTGGTTGGGAGCCTCGAGGGCTCAGGTGTGTTTTCGGAGGTGTTCGGGGTGGTTTTGAACTTAAGAGGTTAGCAGATTTTCTGCAATTTTCACAAAGGGATTTTCTTCATTGCGTTCGCGTAGTTCTGTGTTTATCCCCTTCGCGTTCGCGTCTTGACCCTCGCAAACGCGTAAGCCAAATTCAGACCCCAGCAATTCTCTTCATCGCGTTCGCGGACAGTACCCCGCGTTCTCAAAGCATTGTGTCCCTCTTCGATGCGTTCGCATGCCTTCCTTCGCGAACGCGTAGACCAAACGTGGACCCCTGCCCCCCAATTTTCCTTCTTCGCATTCGCATCACACCATAGCGAACGCGATGCACCCCAGGTCCCCCTTCTTTGCCAACGCGACCTCTGTGTCGCGAACGCGTCGACAAAAGCGCCCACTGATTTTTAAAAGATAAAAACATAACCCATTTCGGGATTTTCCCATTACTTCACACAAGCTCCTCCCTTGAGCACTCCATAGGCGATTTTCAAGCTTCTCCTTCTCCATAGCTCTTTGGGTAAGTGATCTTCACCTCAATCCCTCATAATTTCTTTATCTAAACACCAATCTATTAACCCTAAATCATGAATTCAAGGTAGAAATTAAGGGTTTTGGGTAGAACTAGGGCTTTGGGAATTTTGGGTGATTCAACCTCAATTTGGGGTCGAATCTTGAAACAAATTTCATATTTGAACTCGTGGGGTTATGATTGATTGGATTTTGGTCCAAGCCTCGAGTTTGAACCATGTGAGCCCGGTGTCAGATTTTGGTATTTTAGAAGAATGATAGGAAATTCACTTCTAGGCTATGGGATTGTGTTGTTGAGCCTCAATTGATATTATTGAATTAATTATTGCCTAGATATCATTGTTTCAGAGTTGGATCCTAGAGGAAAGGCGGTGTTAGAGACTTGATTGCTATTTTCGGACCGAGGTAAGTGTTTGATCTAACTTTGGCTCGAGGGAATAGGATTAGAGTATCATAAATTACTATTTGCTAAATGATCGAGTACGGTGTATAGGCATGGTGACGAGTATCTATACACCGGAGTCTAGCATGACTGTGGGTCTTTGTTTGTACTTGTTTTTGACATATTTTAGGACTCTTCCAAGCTAAATAATGACTTCTATATAATGTGAAGAGTTTGAGGATAAATTATGAAATATTAATACTATGGAGCATTGGCTCGAATGAAAAATACTATTGAGTAGGAGATGAAAATATTGGAAAGAGTTGTGATTAATCCCTTGCCGGGATGGTTTGAATATATTGAATATTTTCCTTGCCGGGATGTGAAGGTTATTGTTATTGTTCCCTTGCCGGGGCTTAGTTGTTACTTGTGTTATTCCTTGCTAGGACATTTCTTATTATTATTGTTTATTTCTCACGCCCGTTTGGTTGTGACTGTTGTATGGGTGAGGAAGAGTGATAATGCACGAAGGGTCATTCCGTGTCATTTTTTATTATTGTCACACCTCCTTTTTTCTGCACCCGCAAGGATGTAAAGGCGTTTTTTCACTTAAAGGACAATCGGAACGGGATTTATTATTGAATTTTAGAGTCGCCACTTGGGAGATTAATGGTGTCCCAAGTCACCGGTTAAATCCCGAACCGAGGAAAAATATGACTCTGTTAACAGTCCGCGAATCAGAAATCCGAATAAGGAATTATGTTAACCCGGGAGAAGGTGTTAGGCATTTCTGGATTCCGTGGTTCTAGCACGGTCGCTCAACTGTTGTATTTAGCTTATTTATCTGATTTTACAACATGTTGTAACCTATGTGCCTTTTATTAGTAACCCGCTTTCATTTTTATTTTTTATAAGAATTGCAACATCGTGAAAATGCGTCTCGAACCACGTCGCACCAGTACACCCGTGATTGTCAACACATTTCGACTCCGTTGGGATTTGGATTTGGGTCACATAAATGTGCACCCGAGTTTAAGAAGGTAAATTTATTAAACACGCGCCTAAAGCAACTACGCGTTTGGACTTTGCGAGGGCCATGGAATTTGCTAAATGACACGCCTTGAGTTCTAAGATTAGTTCAAGATTAAATAAAGCGAGGGCCATGCAATTTGCTAAATGGCACGCCTCGAGTTCTAAGGATCATTTCAATATTAAATAAAGCGAGAGCCACGCAATTTAATGTTTTATTTGGCATGGCACACCTCGAGTTGTTATAGCTCATACTCAAGAAAGTGATTTGTTGATCTAATCAGGTTACTAACATATGTTTACCAGCTAAGAAAATGCAAATTGAAATAACAAGCATTGCTTAGAATAAGAACAGCAGCTAGAAGACTTAAAACGACGACAAAGGAAACAAAACTCAGCATATTAACTAGTCTTTGAACTTGATAATAAAAGCTTAAAATGACCGTCCATCACCTTCCACATACAGAGGGTAAACTACATCTAAAATTGTAAACATTAAACATATTGGCAATAAGTTTGGACTGATAACAATAACTGTTGATTTTGTCATCAACCAATAAATTTAATTAAAGGAAACAAACTAGATTTTTTATGAGCTTATAATGACAATAGAATGAAAGCCTAACTATAGTAATAAGTAAATTATATTAGGCCCATAACTACCAGCATATCACACGTATTTTAATCATTTCCAATGAGATCAATCACTCTTCTTTGAGTCTTCTCCTTATAACCAAATTAGTCATGTTTCCTTACTTTGTTGTAAGTTAAACAGAAAATAATACTTGCAAAACAAACTCAAAATGAAATCACACACTACCATTAGAGAAACATGAGAAGAAGTAAGAATTGCACCTGGAAAATAAAGTTTCAATTCCTCAAAGCATTCAGCAATTACAAAAACAAAATCGACACTGTAGCCATGACAGAAACTCAAGCGGACGGAAGCTCGAACCTCGACAGACCTCGTCGTCAACTCAAACGGAAAAAACAACAAACGAACGGAGCTCCGAACTGATTTAACTCATGATCTCCTTAAGAGACTCAAACCTGCGACACTCACGCAGCGAACTGGGAGGAAACGAATATGGCAATGGTTGTAGTGTCACCAAATGTTCGCCGGCAGCTAGAGTTTTCCGGCTAGTTAGAGGCTAGCAGCAGATGTCCATTTTTGTGTGTCTAGGCTTTGTCCAGCTGCTATGAATGCGTTTATGGCTGGTTAAGGCTGGCTTGAAGGTGAGTTCGAAGATGAAGAAACTTCACGATGCTGCTTTGGTGAAGCTGCAACTGTGCGTGTGCGTGTGGATGCTGGTTCATTTTCCGGCGAGCTTAGGAGTGGTCGACGGGTGGTGGGCGCTAGGTTTTAGCTAAGGTTTTCATGGTGTTTTCATTGTGAAGAAGCTCAAGCAAGATAAAAAATGCATGAATATATTGTGTGCGTGTTTCTCGTCTGTGGAAGTGAAGAAGTAATGCCTTTTTGAATTTTTCAGCCCCTTTTTTTGTATTTTTAGCTCCTTTTTCAGTCTTTTTCTATACTTTTTTTTTGGGCGTCTATGTTGGGTCCCCTAGTAGTGTATATTGTGTGTGTATTTATAGTGATGGGGTAGGGAGTAATTTTGGGGGGAAAATATTTAAGGGAAGGTTTTGGGGGAAAAATATTTTGGGGAAGGTTTTGGGGGGGAAAATATTTTAGGCTTTTCAAATGTTTGGCCAATTTGAATTTAAGACCAAGCCTTTTCACTTCCCTCTTATTTTTTTTGTCCTTTTCTTTCTTTAATTAATTAAAAACATAAACTAAATTCCTAAATGAATTCAAATTGTAAAATTAAGCTAATTATCTAATTTTTTAAAAATAATCATTTTTTTGTGATTTTTTATTAATAGCACAATTAACTCAATGTAATTAATTTCTAAATGCAAATTAAACCTAAGGTGGCATGAAATTAAAATGTGAGACACTTTTTTTATGATTTTTCTATGATTTTAAAAATATTAAAAATGCATGAAATGCAACTAAATAAGGAAAAACACCTAAAAATCAATTAAAATTATTTTCGTCTATTTTTAGGAGTTATCTTCATGTAGGGCAAAAATCACGTGCTCATAGCTGCTCCTCTTTGCTCGGGAACACGAAGAGTTTTCGTGCAAGACAAAGTGAGTGGATACGAGCGATTTTTGCCCGTTTGAATACTCTGCGGGAAGCATTTTTTGAAAGATCTAACCGCACCATGCTTCCGAGGTTGCCTACATATCCTTGGCTATAAAGGAATCAGGTCAGTGTAGTTCAGAAATGAGTGAGATGATGGAGTACCAAGTGGAGAGCCGATCGAGGTGCCGTTCCGCCGAGGTTTCGGTCTGCAGTCCTATTGTTACATCAAAATCAAAATGAAAAAGACCAACTAAGCCTGTCAGCTATGAATTACAAGATTCCTATCTATAAGTCTTCTGAAGCTTGATCTTGAGTCTTGAGTGGTTCTTCATGCACACTTTGCATTCGAACCTTGACGCTTGCTAGTTGCAGGTGCTAGTTCATTCTTCCTCAGTTTTTCGGACCAAAACCAGGTATGCAGTGTTTGTGACCTCGGCCATGTCTTGAGAAATTCACATCTTTCTCTACTTCTGCATTTGGATTCCTTTTGCCTTCTTTTTGTTTCTCCTCTTCTTTTATTATTTTGGATTGTGACCAACATCCGCTGCTCGGACTTTTGACTCGCATTATTTCCGCAAGCTTTCTTTGTTGCTGACTTGAATTGTGATCTGAGATGTTTTACCCTGTCTCCGAGTGATGCTTGACCGCGGAACTTGAATGTATTCCTTTGTTATTCAGGCGGGCTCCTGACTGCTGAAAAGTATTCCGTTGTTCTCCAGGTGGGCTCCTGACTACAACAAAATAGACAAACAAAGAAAATTTTTCTGCCCCAGTCTGTTGACTGGGCATATCATGTTATTAGATATTAAAATTTAAAGGCTAAAATTTGGATTGTATTTCCTTTGTGAATAAAATCATTTGACTAAAATTTTATCTTAGGTGAAAGTTTCAACAGACTAAGATTTTTACCTTTATCTTAGGTGAAAAATTCATCAGACTAAGATTTTCATCTTAGG
>MU692045.1:15345-26038 GCA_026770625.1 Nicotiana glauca
CAAATTATGCCTTCCTTTCTTTTTCCCAAATTATGCCTTCCTTTCTTTTTCCAACTTCTGCCTTCCCCCTTTTTCCCAAATTATGCCTTCCTTTCTTTTCCAACTTCTGCCTTCCCCTTTATTTTTCAAATTATGCCTTCCTTTCTTTTTCCAGTTTCTGCCTTCATCTTAGGTGAAAGATTCATCAGACTAAGATTTTTATCTTAGGTGAAAGATCCAACGGACTAAGATTTCTTTATCTTAGGTGAAAAACTCATCAGACTAAGATTTTTATCTTAGGTGAAAGATTCAACAGACTAAGATTTTTATCTATTACCCATTTTCCTCCGAAACTTGTTTTATCTACCTTCTAACTTGAATTGTCCTCCTTCAGAACCACTTCCCTAAAAACTGGTGTTGTCCTCCTTCACAAAACCACTTCCCTAAAACTAGTGTTTCAATCCTCCGAAAATTACTTTTCTTAAAACTGGTATTTCTTTCCTGAAAACTACTTCCCTCTCTTTTTCTCTTTTTTTAAAAACACTTGTATTGACCTTCATGTTCTTCAGATGGGTACCCAACTTCAAGAAAATTTTCAACACAACAGAAAAAAAAATTTTTTTTTTGCCCCAGTTTGATAATCCTCTTATAGCATATCTTTCTGCCATCAATAACATTTCCATGCCCCTATTTCAAATCAAAGAAAATTCTGTCAGTTTAATATGCGGTGGTTGGTTGTGGTACTCCCGCTGGGATGGCTTTCCTTTTCTCCTTTCCATGCTTTGCGTTGTCTGACCATCTTCGAAACTTGGCTGATAACTTTTGCCCTTCTTGACGACTTCTAGTCTTCTTATCTGACTCCATGTGTTTTCTATGACAACTGATTCTTCTTGAAGATCCTGCATGTTTACTAATTAACCACCTTTCTTTGTTACCCTTGACACAAAAAATATCTCTGATCCATTCACCACCCCCTCTATCTTTGTTGTATTGTTCATGAGTTGATATGTACTAAACCCTTATATTTCAAATGAATCTCCAAAGCATGTCAATTGTCACCCACTCAAGGTGTACGTTGTTCTTTCTTGAATGAACCTACGGGCCCCGGCCTTGAGGCCTGTTGCTCCTTCATTTGTTATGATAACTTCGATTTCTTCTTGGAAGACCTTGTTTGTCACTGGTGTACCACCCTTTGTCAATCCGATCACGGGAAATTCTTTTGATCTGTTCACCCTCACTCGTATACCAAGTCTTTGTATTTCCCAAGGATCCCCACAGCATATTGACTGCTGGCAACTCAATCATGTTTGATGTTATTTCCTGACTTATGACAATTTGATGTGTGGGCCAAATCCCATTTTGTGCAATTGGAAAGCTTGGTGGCAGATTTTGAAGTCATTTCTCACTTGTTATGACCATACAGACTCAAGAAGAGAGAGTAAAACAAGGTGGGAAGAATAGAGTGAAGGAAAAGAGATGATTCCTAACAAGAAACCTAAAGGGTAGCGACCCATCAAATGTGGATACCGACTCTAGTGACCTTGACATGCACCTATAGCCTACTTTGTTTAGCTAATCTGATGTTCAACTCTTGTTTCACCTTTTGCCGTGAAACTGGTCTTCAATACTTCCCTTGACCGACTTGATCTTTAGTTGACTTGTGATGCCCATAGGGTTTTCACCATCAAGCCTCTCTCATTTTGATTTTTCTCTCAACTCACTATCGCCTTACGGTGCCCGTGAGGGTTTTCACCAATAAAACTCTCTCATTTTCAATATCTCTCAAGCTCACTTCGCCTTACGGTGCCCGTGAGGGTTTTCACCAATAAGACTCTCTCATTTCATCATTTTCCTTCTGGTACCAAAGTGTTGTCCCTGATATGATTCACCTCTATCGCTTGACTTGGCATTTCTTGAAGACTGATCACAAGGTCTTTCTTTGGACCGTAATGCAGGCTTTTGGATGGGATTTAGAAAGAAGGGTATAAAGGCTCAAAATAATTCAACGTGGGTTCAAAACTACAACTTTCGAAATCATATTTCTTGTAACAACCATAACTTCTGCCCCAGTTTCCTTCTTGGGAATTCTTGGATTTTTGTTGTGTTGTAACTGAATCTCAGTGAGGCTGCCTACGTACCCTTTCGGGATCAAGTCAAACGTAGTTCAGGCGACTACTTTTGTTGTTGCGATGTTTCCTTTCCTCCACGTTCCTTTTCTTTCTTTTCATTTCTTTTCTTTTCTCTTTTTTTTTCTTTTCTTCTTTTCTTTTTCTTTTCTTTCTTTTATTTTTCTTTTCTTTCTTTTTTCTTCTCTTTCTTTTTTTGCACTTGTTTTTCTCTTGTTTCTCCACTTACTTCCCATTCAATCCTCGAGTTTTGTTGTTGATTCTGAAAGAGGGATACCAAAGAAAATATAATAAGGCTCAAAGGGATAATAAAGGATAAAGTGTTTGGATAGCAGAACAAAATGCATTCGTAATTCCAATCTTCAAAACATACCAAGTACAAACTACACAATTAAACACCTTTTGATTGATTCACATATTTGCCTTCTGTGTTTGCCGATTCCTAACATCATTGGACGACAATCTCGGTACCACGAATGGTCCCTTTAGACTTGGGTCATTCTTTCCTTTGGCTTTAAACCGATGAGGCATGATGCATTTTCACAGTATTTCTTTATATTCTATTTTCCCCCAGTTTCACTTGATTTAGACTCGAAGTGATCTTAAAATGCCTTTACTTATTTCCCTCGAATGTCCTTACATCTTCAATATTGTTTAATTGCTTCAATTATTAAACTGACTTTGAAAAACCAGGCTGAGCACTATGTGTGCATGTCATGTCACTAGAACCAGCATGAAAAGAAATGTAAAAGGAGAAGGGAACCAAATAAAATGACTAGAAATAGCGGGAAACAGAGAATTGCATTAGACTGACGATGGAATGGTTTAAACAACAAAACAAGCAAACTAGACTAGAGTTACAAACCTAGAAGACACTAAACAAGCTATTATGACTAAACAAAGCAAAGTGAAAAGATAGAAGGGTTACAACCCTCAGATAACCCGGATAACATAAATTACACCAAAATAAACCACCAAAACTCCACTCTGGAGCGTCTTCCCAATTACCAAGCAAGGCGTCTTAGCCACTGAATTTCATACCAAGATTGCTGGAATTTTCACAAGTCTTTATCACGTTATTTTGAGAAAACTGCTTCTGGGTTTCCTTTGCCAACTCATTCTTACAATCAATCATTCCCACCATATGTGTCTCATTATGCACTGGAGATGGACTTTGGCCCGTGTTTACTGCATATGGACTTGGCACGACAATATCGCCTGTATCAATAAGCTTTTGAATTGTATTCTTCAGATTCCAACATTTCTCTATGTCGTGTCCCGGGGCACCTGAGCAGTATGCGCACCTTTGAGAAGGATCAAACTTCCTTGGGAGAGGGCTCGGCGTTTTTATCTTAATCGGCTTCAACATGTCCAATTTCCTTAGCCTCTGGAACAAACTGGTGTATGATTCTCCCAGTGGAGTGAATGTTTTCTTTCTCTGCAACCTCTCATTCTTAAATGCTTGATTGGGCCAGAAACCTGAACCAGGAGGGTTTCGGTAGGCTTGTGGGGGTGGGTAAGACATTTGTAGATGTGGAGCATATGGTGGTGTATTGTGGTTGGGGTACCGGGAAGGTGATGTACGATTTTAAGGGTTTTGTAGAGAGAGGTAGCCGTGAGGAGGATAACATGGATATCCGCAGGGTTGATATTGAGGCTTAAAGTGTTTAGCAAGAGTGCCCGCTGGATCCCGTTGTTGGTGGCAGCTATGACCTGATGGTTGGACAAAAGATCGGGTGTTGTTCGAGGGATATGTTTGGGGTTGGTGTTGAAGTTGAACAGGCTTGGCAAGAACAATTACCGGACCTTGTTGTGGATGGGGCTCAGCAACATTTTTTTCGTCAATGGCAGGACCATCCCGAGTAACCTGTTCATTCCACTTGAGCCAAAAATCCTTAAAATTCCCCTTGGGTTTCTTTTCCTTCTGACATGGGGAGGAGCAATTTGGGACAATGTCTTAATTGTACTGAACATGTCGCACAAAATCTTGAGTCATGTCACTCAATGTAAGCCATTTGCCAACATCATGACAATTATGCCATTCTAAAGCTTCCCCAGTCAAGCTCTTACTGAAGTATGCCATTAACAGATCATCTCTATCCCCAACACTTTTCATTTCATCGCAATAGACCCTCATGTGAGTTACCGGATCTCCACACTCATCGTACAAGTTAAAATTTGGCACTTTGAATCCTGTGGGCACGCGAACGTCAGGGGACGCAGATAGTTCTTTGTAAGCCATGTGTTTAAGGATTGTTCTTTCGGCTTTATGGCTATTTCATTTCGCCCTACTTTTCCTGTAACCTTTTCACTTTCGACATGAAGCTCATCCCGAGGGCTCTTCCCGTATTCATTGTTGGGGGTAGTGGATATGACAAGAAACATTGGTGGTGGCGGGGGTAGTGCCCTCCCAGTCATCCAGGCTTGATACATATCTGCCATGTGTAGTCTTAACATCCGCACATCTTCACTCAACCCATTATCCCGTTCATCCACCTGCTGTCGGGTACCGATACTAACCACATCAATTATATTGTTGTTTGCCATTGCCTTTTGTTGTCGAGAAGAATTACCACTTTGGAAACCACAAACCAACCACCTTTCTGGAATGACAAAATGAAGCCACCATGTTAGAGTTAGGGTATTGAGCTTTTCCTTCCCCTTTCTTCTTGGTTTTCCTCTATTTTTTCCTTTTTGCCTTTTTTGGTTTTTTTCTCTTTCTTTTTTTTTCCTTTTTCTTTTTGTTATGGTCGAATCCTAAGTGGATTGCCTACGTATCATGACCCCGCATGAATCAGACCGAGCGTAGTTCTTGCAAATTAATGTAAAAATAAAGAGATATTTTTTGGAATT
The DNA here is from genome assembly GCA_026770625.1 of Nicotiana glauca. NCBI lineage: Eukaryota > Viridiplantae > Streptophyta > Magnoliopsida > Solanales > Solanaceae > Nicotiana > Nicotiana glauca. The sequence continues at coordinate 20,304 of MU692045.1, forward strand.
TTCAAATTTAATTTTCTTTGAAGGGAAATTATAGGAACAGACTCCAAATACAAACATGATGATTAAAACTAGATCAAGAGTACATCAAAGCTCCACATCCTGGGACCCATGAGGCATCATTCGGCATCGCCACAGGCTTCCGCAAGACTGAGAAGGTTTCAATGTCAATTGAGACTATTTTTAACAACAACTGGCCATGTAATGGCTTATTTTGACAAAGTGGCTATTTTTCAAAAAAAAATTGTTTTTTTTTTTTAAAAACTACAAACTCGATGATTAAAGCTAAATCAAACTTCTCATCCTGGGGCCCATGGGGCATCACTCAGCATCGCCACAGGCCAGCGCAAGACTGAGAAAGTTTTAAGGTCAACTAAGACTATTTTTAACAACAACTGGCCATGTAATGGCTTATTTGATAAAGTGGCTATTTTTGCAAAAAAAATTGTTTTAAGAAACTACAAACTCGATGATTAAAGCTAAATCAAACTTCTCATTCTGGGGCCCATGGGATATCACTCAGCATCGCCATAGTCCAGCGCAAGACTGAGAAAGTTTTAAGGTCAACTAAAACTATTTTTAATAACAACTGGCCATGTAATGGCTTATTTGACAAAGTAGCTATTTTTTGTAAAATTTGTTGAGATAACAAAATTTAATTTTGCGGATACGGCTTTTCATTACTTCCGAAAAAGAGATTTTAAGGCTATTCCCACAAATTATTTAAAAATGACTCACGGTGGCTATTCTTGCAAAAATGGCCTTCCGGCGTCCTTTCGAGGGACATTCGGCTTATTTTGAACAAGAATGGCGTCACCCGACTTATTTATAACAAAATCAAAATTTCGACATTTTTTGCTATATTTGCAAAAAGGGTGGTTGGATCCGATGAGAGTTGCCTACGTATCTCACATCCAGTGAGAATCAAACCAGCGTAGTTCGGGCAAATTAACAAACTATTTAATTTTTTTTATTTCTATTTTTTTTGGCAAAAATCAAATAACAAAGCAATTTCAAAGCAAAATTTTGCATTTTTATTTTTATTGGCAAAGCAAACTATATTTTGTTTTTAATTTTTGAAAACAAGACAAAATAACGACTTTTTATTATTTATTTTCAACAACCCAAATTAAAAACTCTTTTATATTTTTCTTTTGCTTTAGTAAAACGAATTATTAAAAACCAAAACTTTTCCATTTTTCAACCCTTTTTTTTTACGAAATTTCGGCAGAGTTTCGACAGTATTTGGGCATCAATTTTTCTAAAACTAAACAATTACTACTATTTTTCTCTTTTTCTCCTTTCCTCAATTTCACAAAAATTTTCTTTTTTTTTTTTAAAAACCGGTCAGCATGCAGGCCTGAGACAAATAAATGCAACACGTATCATGGTGGTCTTTTCATATTTGGTTACCTGTCCTAGACGGACCCAACCCCTGTGTTGAGTCCCCTAAGTCATACGTGATGCAAATAAACGTCCCTATTCTAAGCTCAAAACCTGGTTATATGTTCTAGACTGTGTACCCGAGCGGACAACTCGAGCCGAGGAGCGGGCTACGTACCGGGAACCAAAAGGCCATCCGGCTTAGTAAATTGTCCGGCCTCTTTCTTATTTCAGGGTATTGTCACTAACAGAATAGGGAATCTCAACCAGTAAGCACATCCCCGGAGTGAGAAGAGAAGGGTTTTCGGCACAATTTATATACAATTCAAATAATATCAAAGCGGTAAACATTTAGCACATTAATCATGAACATGTAGGAAAATCAGATATAAACAAATACAACAATTATTTCGAGATCGAATTCTTAAACCCTGAACCAAAATTCTGGATTTGAATTCCCCAGCAGAGTCGCCAGAGCTGTCACACCTCCTTTTTCCGAAGCTTTTACGGCTTTTACTACACCCCAGGAAGGGATATAGTAAGGAAAGGAGTTTTTCCACTTTAAGGACAATCGAAACGGGATTCGTTTTATTTAAGATTCAGAGTTGCCACTTGGGATATTTATGGTGTCCCAAGGCACCGGTTTGAATTCCGAATCAAGGAAAGGTTTGACTCTGTTTAACAGTCGCGAACCAGAAATCTGAGTAAGGAATTATGTTAACCCGGGAGAAGGTGTTAAGCATTCCCGAATTTCATGGTTCTAGCACGGTCGCTCAACTGTTGTATTTAGCTTATTTATCTGATTTTACAACATGTTTTAACCTATATGCCTTTTATTAGTAACTCACTTTTATTATTATTATTTTTCAGTAAAATTGCAACGTCGTGAATTTGCGTTTTGAATCACGTCACACCAGTGCACCCGTGGTTGTCAAAACATTTCGACTCCGTTGAGATTTGGATTTGGGTCACATAAATGTGCACCCGTATTAAGAAAGTAATATTATTAACATGCGCGCCTAAAGCAACTATGCATTTATTATCTTTGGGGAAGACCATGAAATTCGCTAAACAGTCCTCCCAATTTCTAAACATATTTTTTATATAGCAATTATTGAGGGCCCCGCCTTTTATATTTATTTGGGTGAGGCTCATCTCATTATTATTTAAAAAGAAAATCCTAACGTAATTATGATTTTTTATTTTTTGTTTGTTTCTGAGATAAAAGAAAGAGTCCTAATTAATTAATATAACTTAAGAGTTACTTTATTTTAAAACTATGACTTTCATTCAACTTAGGCCTTCAGCGGTTTAGGGCCTCCGAGTCTGCCCAAGAACGGAGCGAGCCAACCAGCTTTGAAAATCTGTTAGAGATGTGGAGTCTGGGCCTGAGCCCAATTTTGGCATGCTGAGCCAGCAACTCAGCTGAGGTTCTGCCCAATTATAAACCCTTAGCACACGATATTGTCCTCAAATCAAGCCCATTAATAATGATCGAAATCATCCCACTTTGAGAAGTCCATGATTGATCTAATACTGTTTAAATAATAAATCCAAAAAAAAAACAATCGAAATGCTGAAATCACAGTTGATGCCCACGTATGACTAACAATTAGTGTTTATACCTAAATTTTAATACTACTCGATTTGACAACTTCAAGTTCACGTTTATACTTTCCTTTTCTCCCAATTGATGTAATGCTACTCCAATTAACAATTAATGTAAGAGTTAATACTAAGAATTAACATTTTTTAAAAAATGAACATCACTGACTAATGTTATTCAATATGTTGTTTCACTAAAACCGAATTGCTGAGGTATTTATCAAAACTATTTATCACACCAGGACTTAACATGCGCAGGAGTCTGTATATTAGATTTTGACTCAGCTTCCAGTTCTAAACTACAGCACTACATTGAAGGAATTCAAGTTCAAAATTTAACAGTCCAATACAAATCCAACAATTCATATCAATTAGAAAATAGTCCTAAGTAAACAATTCCTGATTCAATATGACTCAAACAAAATAAAGCTGGACAACTACAAATCCATTGACTGATTGTAACTGCATATATTCAAACAAGCACAGATCTGGAATGACACTTCATTTTATTCCAATTCGAAGATACATCAGGGAGATCTCAAACGTGTACCTGGATAGAAATTCAGAAGAAGGAGAATAAGTCAGCAGCAATAATAGCAGAGATCCAACAGCTAGCCTCGTAATGAATTCAGTGACCCAGGAGAATTTCGAATTCAAGCAGATCCAAAATTTCAACCACAAAACACACCAACTAAACTCGAATGAATTTGCAAATGTATCCAGGCACTCAAAAACTCTTCAGCAATCAGCCAGAAACTAACAAATCAACCCAAAGGCTACTTGAAATGCACTCAAATAGGCTCGAATGCACCAAAATACTTCAGATAACTTAAACTCATCCAAAGCTAACTTAATTGGACCAAAACTACTTGAAATCAAAACAGTGTACTCCAGGGAAAAACTTCAGTAATCATAAAAGAAAAGAGTTGATCAGAATTGACCAAAACTCAATGTAACAGTGCCTTTTTTTATTTTTCTATTGTATTTTTCGTTTATTTTATGTATAGAACTAGGATCTAGAAGGAAATTTGAATTTTCTATGATATCTGAATTCGAAATCAGAATCAAATCTGTTAAAGGATTTTTAGGGGGAATTTTTTGGAGTTCAAAAACTTCTTCTCTAAGGCATTGGGGTGCCTTTTTATAGGCACAAATTGGGGCAGAATATTCTAGAAGTTCCTCACACTTTTTCTCTTGTCTAATTTTCAGATTTCTTTTATTTAACCCTTATTTTTAACTTGTTATTCAAATTACTACCCTAAGTTTATTTAATTCTACATTAGAGGCCCCAATTGGAATGTTCTAGAAGGTCCTACCTTCATCTACCTTATTCCTATGCTATTGTCAATGTCTATTGTACCCTTATTTGCCTTCCTTAATTAATAATTCTAAGGATTTTGCCATTTTTTTATGCCCAAATTACCCCTGAGGTTCCCTGAAATTACTAAAGTAAACTTACTGCAACTCAAACCCTTTTTATCCTTGAATTTATTAACCCAAACTACTATGATTAATCAACTACTAATCAAAAATCTAACCAGCTATGCCCAAACATACTATTACACTATCAACTAATCAAACAACCGATGAAATTAATAATTAATTACTGAATTTTCAATTAGCCACTAATCATAATGTCAATGAACAAACTATAAACCAAAAATTTAACTAATTTCTTACTAACCCTAAATTGATATCTACAAGTCAACTGACAATTAAACGCGACGACAGCATAGCAATTATCCTAAGAACATGTATCGCTAACTATTTTTAATTTAATAAAATTCAGCAAGTAAAATCATAAACAAAAACCAAATCAGAAAACAATAAAGCATGAAAGTAGAACTCACTGATATAACGAAAACTCTGGCCAGCCATTTTTGAGAAAATCTTTCGAGATTCTTTACCCATAACATCTCCAACCATGTGTTTTCATAAGAAAACACGTGGTTAAGGATATTATGGTCAAAAATCATAAAAGATTTGAGTTTGAGTTCTTGGCCGGAAAATTTTGAAATTAATATTTGAGCCACTCCAGTCACATTCGAGCCAAGTGACTATGAAATTCGTGTAGGGGATGACAAGGCGGGTTTATGGTGTTATTTGGGGGTCGTTTGGTGTGACCTACATCGTGGCCGGAAAATCTTTAAAGAAAAATTCGAGCCGATGGAGGTTGATTTGAGAGAAAATAGTTGCATGGTTAGAAAAAAGAGACTGAGGAGAGTCACTTGTGTATTTTTAGGGTGATTTGGAAGTGGTAGTGTCATCACCGGCGGTAGGGTTCCGGCGACTAGGGTTTCAAAGATTTGGTATGATTGGGTGGGATTTGAGAAAAAACAAGTCCATGCATGGACTGAGGAGATGAAGGGAAATTTGGGGTGTATTTTTGGGACAGATTGGCCATGGCGGCATTCGCCGCCGGCGATGGTTCCGGCGAAGCTCCACGGTGACATGGGACAAGCATACTGTGAAGACACATTATGTCTCTTAGGGTTATTACAAAAACATTTTTATTAGTTGCTTAAGACTGGAGTTGGACCGTCGGATCAGGGGGAAATTAACGATCGAGATCAAACGACGCCAAACAGCGTCGTTTTGTTGTCAAAAAGAATAGGCCGGTATGGATGCAGAGTTGTGCCGGGTCCTAAGAGAATGGGGTATGGGCTAAGCAGGCAGGGGCGTGTTTTTGCATTTGGGCTTAGGGTAATTGGCCCAAATTCTTTAAGATTCAATTTCTTTGTTTGTTCTTT
>MU692046.1:7505-18457 GCA_026770625.1 Nicotiana glauca
TTATTGACCCCCCCCCCAGTGATTTCCGCGGTCGAACCGTGGTCCGAGCCGTAGCCGCGGTGAATTTCATCGCCAGGCAGTGTCTGCCGCGGTCGTGGCTGGCAATTTTTTTTGTTTGTTTTGTTTTCTAAACACAAAGTTACATACTACACTTATAACACATTCATGGGTTGCCTCCCACGCAGCGCCTGATTTAACGTTGTGGCACGATGCAAGTGAGCACATTTAAGGCTCGCTCGACCTTTAAGGTTCAGTTAGGTGGATCTCAGACCCTTCCTTTGGTTCGTTCATACCCACATATAGTTACAATCTCTGCCCATTGACTCTAAATGTACGAGAGTCTTTCTCTGTGGCAATCTCTACAGCACCTGAAGGGAATACTTCAATCACTCGAAATGGACCAGACCATCTTGACTTAAGCTTACCAGGGAACAGCCTTAATATTGAGCAAAGCACTACCATGTCCTCGGATTTGAAATGTCGCTTAACAATGTTGTGGTTGTGTTGCCTCTTCATTCTTTCCTTGTACAATCTTGAGCTCTCAAAAGAAAGATGTCTGAACTTGTCAAGCTCATGCAACTCAGTGATTCTAGTTGTGCCTGCAGTCTCAATATCTAAGTTCAGCTGCTTCAATGCCCACCACACTTTATGTTCAAGTTCCACTGGTAGATTACAGGCCTTTCCAAACACCAACTTATATGGTGACATACCAATTGGTGTTTTAAACGCAGTTCTGTAGGCCCAGAGTGAATCATCTAGCTTTCTCGCCCAATCAGTTCTTATGGCATTTACAGTCTTAGTTAACACACTCTTTATCTCTCTGTTAGACACCTCAACCTACTCACTTGTTTGCGGGTGATACGGGGTAGCAACCTTGTGGCGTACATCATACTTTGCAAGCAACTTTTCGAAGGCTCTATTATAGAAGTGAGTGCCTCCGTCACTGATAATATCTTGTGGTGTCCCGAATCGGGTGAATATGTTCTTTTTGAAAAATCCCACCACCACTATTGCATCATTAGTGGGCAACGCAGCATCTTCTACCCACTTGGACACGTAATCCACAGCAACAAGTATGTATTTATTGCCAAAGGGACCCACGAAGTCAATCCCCCAGACATCAAACACTTCCACTTCTTGAATCGAGTTCATAGGCATCTCGTGGCGACGAAAAATGTTCTCAGTCCGCTGACATTCATTGCAGCCCTTCAACCATAAGTGCGCATCTTTAAACACTGTTGGCCAAAAGAATCTGGCCTCAAGCACTTTTGCAGCTGTCCTGACCCCTCCAAAATGTCCTCCATATGCCGATGCATGACCAGCCTGCAAAATAGAAGATTGTTCTATCTTTGGGACACACCTCCGGATTATATTGTCAACACATATTCTAAACAAATAAGGCACATCCCAATAATACATGCGGCTATCACGATAAAACTTTTTCTTTGGATAGATGAAAGGTCATGAGGAACTATACCACTGGCCAGGTAATTAGCAAAGTCTGCATACCATGGCGCTTCCTCAAGACTAGTAGCGAGCAGCTACTCGTCGGGAAAGGTTTCCAGGATCTCTTCAACCTGGACTGATTTTTCAGCTCCTTCAAGTCGTGATAGATGATCAGCAACTTGATTTTCTATGCCCTTACGGTCACAAATTTTGAGGTCGAACTCTTGCAACAGCAACACCTAACGAATCGGGCGCGGTATAGACTCTTTCTTCTCAATTAGGTATCTGAGAGCTGTGTGGTCAGTATATACAATTACCTTGGAACCAATAAGATATGATCGGAACTTGTCAAAAGCAAACACCACAACCAACATCTCCTTCTCAGTCACAGTGTAGTTCAGTTGGGATCCACTCAGCGTTCTACTATCATAGTATATTGGATGCATCATCTTGTCTTTCTGCTATCCCAGCACTGCTCCCACTGCGTAGTCACTAGCATCACACATGAGTTCGAACGGTTGCTCCCAGTCGGGGGCAACTATGATAGGTGTTGTGACCAGCCTTTTTTCAGCTCCTCGAATGCTACTCTACAATCATCATAAAACAACAAAGGGTGATCTTTTTCTAACAACTTACAGAGAGGGTTGGAATCTTTTGAGAAGTCTTTTATGAATCGCCGATAGAAACCGGCATGCTTGAGGAAGCTTCTGATTGCTTTGACTGAAGTTGGAGGGGGTAGCTTTGCTATCACATCTACCTTATCATGATCCACCTCAATTCCTTTACTTGACACCTGGTGTCCCAAAACTATGCCCTCTTGTACCATAAAGTGGCACGTCTCCCAATTCAGAACCAGGTTAGTCTCGATACACCGTTTCAGCACACGAGTCAGATTTATCAGGCACTCATCAAATGAGTTCCCCACCATTGAGAAGTTATCCATGAACACCTCTATTATGTCCTGTACCATGTCAGTGAATATAGCCATCATGCACTATTGGAATGTGGCGGGTGCGTTGCATAGGCCAAAGGGAATCCTCCGAAAGGTATAAATGCCATACGGGAAAGTGAAAGAGGTCTTCTCTCTGTCCTTTGGTGCAATGGAGATCTGATTGTAACCTGAGTACCCATCCAGGAAACAAAAGTGTGACCTCCCTGCCAATCTGTCTAACATCTGATCAACAAAGGGAAGTGGGAAGTGGTCTTTCCGGGTGGCTAGATTTAACTTTTGATAGTCCATGCAAATTCTCCATCCCATGACGGTTCTTGTAGAGATCAATTCATTTTTATCATTCTTAACTACCATCATGCCACCCTTTTTAGGAACACATTGAACTGGGCTAATCCAGCTGTTGTCAGAGATTGGGAAAATGATTCCCGCATCTAACTATTTGATTACTTCTTTCTTCACCACTTCCTTCATATTAGGGTTCAGCTTTCTTTGGTGTTCCCTGGAAGTTTTGTGTCCCTCTTCCAGTAGAATTTTATGCATACAGTAGGCGGGGCTGATCCCCTTTATGTCTGCCATGGTCCACCCAATGGCAATCTTGCACGCCTTAAGTACCTGCAATAGTTGTTGAGCATGCACATCTAACAAACTAGATGAGATAATAACAGTTAATATGGAGTTAGGTCCAAAAAATTCATACCTGAGATGGGCGGGCAATGGCTTTAATTCCATCTTTAGAGGTTCTTCCATGGATGGCTTGGCTGGAGTAGTTTCTCGATTTTCCAAGTGCAAGGGCTCAAACTCTAGGGTTCTATCCCAGAACCCTCTACCCTCTAATGCCAACACCCATTCCGCCAGATCCTCTCCATTTACCTTATCTACATTCATTAGACATGCAGCAGGGGGTCCTCAATAGCCAACTTTTCATCATCAGTCTCTACAATTACATCCACGGCATCAATAAGAGAGCAATTGGCGAATTCACTTGGTCGCCTCATGGATTTCTACACATTGAATGTTATTTCTTCATCGTTCAGTCTCATCTTGAGCTCCCCAGTCTCACAATCAATTAGAGCTCTCCCCGTGGCCAGGAACAATCTTCCCAAAATTATGGAAATCTCTTCATCCACCTTACAATCTAGGATCACAAAATCTGCAGGGAACACAAATTTCCCTACCTGAATCAACACATTGTCTAGGATTCCAGAGGGTTGTTTCATAGTCCTGTCAGCCAGCTGAAACAACATAGAGGTGGGTCTAGCTCTTCCAATGCCCAACCTCTTATAAATTTCTAGGGGCATAAGATTGATGCTGGCCCCTAGATCACACAGTGCCTTAGCAAAAGCAAAATTACCAATAATGCATGGAATTGTAAAGCTCCCTGGATCAGACAGCTTTTCTGCAATTGGTCTAGTCACCACTGCACTATAGGTCTGAGTAAGAGTAACTATGGCCAAGTCTTGGAAATCAAACTTTCGGGACATCAAGTCCTTCATCATTTTTGCATACACAGGCATCTCCTTCAAAGCTTCAATCAATGGTATAGTTACCTAGATTTGCTTTAGCATGTCAAAGAACTTTTTGTATTACACCTCCTTTTTGTACTTAGCCAGCCTCTGGGGGAAGGGTGCAGGAGGTCTCTTCTTCCCAATCAATTGGGAATGATCTTTATTAGCTGTTATATCAACTATTGGCTCCTGGACTATTTCAGCTTCTTTTTCGGTCTCATTCTGAATGTTATTTTCTTCTTGAGCAGGCTGGACTGTCACCTCTGTCAGTTTCATTAATTCATCCAGCTCGATGGGCACTGGTATGAGTGCCTCAGCCTGTCTAGCTTCTCGAGCCCTTTCTTGCTCTACATCCAGATCTCTGCCATTACGTAGATTCACCGCTATCAGCTTCTTCGGTCCCTGATCTTTTGGATTTATCTGGGTGTCTGCAGGTAGTGTCCCATAAGGACGATTGTTCAGAGACATCGAAATTTGGCCCACCTGTACCTCAATATTTTTGATTGTTGCATCATATGCATAGACTCTCTTATTAATTTTTGCATTAGACCCAATAACATGCTGCATCATTGCTTCAAGTCTAGCAAACCCTTCTTCCTGCCTTTCACCATGCTGCTGCTGAGGTGGGTGATACCCCTGCTACTGATTCTGATTATTGTATCCCTGTGGTCATGGGTAAGGTTCCATATTATTGGGGGGTCTCATATCTCCCATGTTCCCAGTGTTGAACTGTGGCTGTGCTGGCCTGTACTGCTGATTTTGTTTACCCCAATTCTGAACACCCTGTCTCTGGCCGCCATAATTAGACACATAGTTTATGTTTTCAGGGTAGTGACGATGATCATGTTCTGCATTTCATTGATTACCAACTGGATGAATAATGCAAAATGCTCACAAGCCCCCATTAGTAGTATCGACAATATGTACTTGCTATTTCTGCCCTGACTCTTCCACCTTTTTGGTGAGTATGCTCATCTGTGTCAATAGGGTAGCCATATTTTCAGGCATAGAATTGGATAGATCTAAAGGCACTGAGTGCACCACTGGAGTGATCGGTGCATTTCTAGTTATCCATCCCGAATTATGTGCCATCTTCTCAAGCAGACTCTGGCCCTCTCTCCATGTTTTGCTCAAAAAAGCCCCACCAGCTAAAGCATCAACAATGTTCTTTACGCTATTTGACAATCCCATGTAGAATCGCTGCCCCAACATTAGATCTGGAAAACCATGGTGTGGACATATGACAAGAATCCCTTTAAAATGCTCCCATGTTTCATGCAAAGTTTCCATCGGTCTCTGTTTAAAGCTCAAAATCTCATCAATTTGTTGAGCAGTCTTGTTGGGTGGGTGGAAATTATTGTGGAATTGCTTGACTAGTTCATCCCACGTAGCTATAGAATTTATGGGGAGTGAATTTAGCTAGGTCTGGGCAGCTCCTGTCACTGAGAATGGAAACAATAACAGCTTGATTGCTTCCGAAGTTACATTGGGTTGCCTTTGGGTTTTGTAGATAGACAAGAAATTCTTCAAGTGTTGCTGAGGATCTTCAACTTGTGACCCCAAATATAGTAAACTTATTCTGCAACAAGTGCAACATGTTATTTATGATTTGAAATGACTCAGCCTGTATCCGCGGGACTACTATTGATGTGGATAGATTCTCAGTTGTGGGTTGTGCCCAGTCATAAAGAGAAGCCTCTGGCACTATTGGTACTTCTGGGTTTCCCTCGTGATCTCCCATGATTATTTCGAATTGTGCAGTTGTTGGTTGTTTTTTGTTTTTCCGGTTGGCCTCATTCAAAGCCTTGAAAACCTTCTCGGGATCTGATAATGCTTCAAATACTTCACCAGATCTCGATGAGTTTCTAGGCATGCACCTGTGCAACCCAGTCAACAAACTTTAAAATTTCAATGTAAAAATTGGGTATAGAGAAAATTGACTACACTACAAATTTTTGTACTTCTTTCAATTGTAATTGATAACATCGTTAATTCCCCGGCAATGACGCCAAAATTTTATCACGCCCAACTATGCCTTATAAAAAGGACTGAGCGGACGTTGCAAATATAACCTGAGTATTTAAGCCCAGAGTCGAATCCACAGAGAATTAACCTATCAATTACTTTTGTCGGACTTACTAAATTCTTTAGAATCAACTTCCCCAAATGTTGTAAATAATAGTTGATGGTATCTCTAATAACTAAGATTGAAAATAAATAAACAGCTGTAAACTAAATATGCTTGGGTTGTAAACAATAATGAGAAGGTACTAAGGTAGTGATTTCCCCTATTGATGGAATCCCTTCCAATTATGTTTCATATAGATTCACCAAAATATCTCTATCAATCATGATCACTCTTTTTACTGTAAATCTCTCCCGAGTAATCACGATAATTTACTAGACGCACTCTCCAGAGTTACGGTAGCTGACTTTGTTTATTACAACTCACTTTAGATTATACCCAAGGCTTTGTTATCCCTAATCTCGCCTTTAAACCCGCAGTTATAGATCCCTCTTATACTTTGGGAGTGGTGTTGTTCAATAATTACCTAATATGCACTCTCTCCCGAGTTATGCACACTAAATAGGCACAGCTAATTGAGGATCCTGTCAATTAACTACAACAAACACGTAGTTGAACAAATAGAGATTAAATGACAAAGTATATGAAACATAATCAAGAAGTTCATCCTTCAATAGGTTCCATCAAAACCTTAGACTAGTATTTAGCTACTCATAACAACGTAAAGATAAACTACTAAAACATTCATAATGGAAATTGCAAGAAAAATAAAAGAGATAATGAACTATGATGTTCTTGGGTGATCTCTCACACTTGTTTTTCTTGCCAAAGTAATCTCTAAACAAGCCTCACCTATCTTGGGCGAGTTTCAACTCCTTATAAGGGTTTTACAAAAAGTTTCCCCAAATTTACACTTTGACCCCTCAAATTTCTGAGTTTGGAATAGGCCGCTGCGGCCGCGGCGTCGACCGCGGTGCTGACAGTAGAGCACTCTATCTCCAACTGCGGCGGTGACCGCGGTGGCAAACTTGGCACTGACCGCGGTGGCAACCGTGGGGAGCCCTGTTTAGGCCTTTTGTCTCCGCGTCCATTCTCTTATTGCTCTTTTGTGTTCGGGTACTTCTTGAGTGGGTGTTTTCTTCGCGTTATTGCCTCTAAACACTTCATTTTGCTTCCTCACATCTTGTATTCCCTGCGAAACCAAATAGCATCAATTAAAGCATTTTATTGGCAACTTACATTACAAAATAACAACAAAGCATGGGCAATTATGGCGTAAATAACAACTATATATCCTATTACCAATACCTAACTTGAATACTCAATGAAGATGTCTTGATAAACTAATCCAGAGTGAGTCATGTGCCATGTGTGTGTGAGTGTTACTGTATTCCATGTTGTACATTTGATGCCTAGAACTTGCCCTGTGTGTTTGCAAAGCGAAATAGTAGCTTCATTCAGTCTTAGAAGTGATATAGGCATTTTTTTGTTAATACAGATATATATATTTGACCCACCTAATTGTTATATACTGTATCTAACCCCTTTGAAACTATAACCCTTTTTCCTTGATAACCACATTACAAGCCTTACCCATTTGTTTGAATTAACCATCTATTTAAACCTGTGCACCTCTCATGAGCACTTGAATTGTTATGAACTTGTAAAAGTTAAAGTGTGGGGTGGTTGGTTGGGCTTTTGAGTGGGACTAATTGAATAAGGAGAAAGGTACACTATTTTGAAAGAAAAGGAACTAAAAAAAACATGTATTTCCTTGATAAGTGGTGGCTCTTGACGTAAGTGTTCTTAAAGAAGAAAAGGGGTAATTTACATTGATGTGAAGGTGGAATGTTGGTTTGACAGAAATGTAGGGTTTGAATGTTAAAAATGTATGTATTAAAGTGCTTAGGGAGGTGTAGCCACTCCTACATCTAAATGCATCCTACCCGTCCCGTAGCCTACATTACAACCAAATAAAGTCCTAATTGATCTAAGATTGAATGAGCTCGATTAGTCGAGTACTACACTACAGCCAAGCTTATGGTGCATCTTTGTGGCATGTGAATGTTCTTTGGAGAGTGAGCAAATTCTGTCTAATTGAGTTCCTAATTATTATCACTATCATTATACATAAGGAACTACTCTCCTGTGTGATGTAAGGGCATATGATTCACCAAGTAAATGTGCATCTTGACTGTTGTGGAGAGTGGTTTGAGTAAGTGCGAATGTTACAGGGTACGAAAGATTTGATTCTTGAGGTCAAAGCTACTCACTACTAGGCGTAACTCTTGTAAAATGTTCCTGGTGTAAGTCATTGTGGGAAAAGCATAGGGACTGAATTTTTATGGAGTGTGGTGAATTGCTCGAGTACTAGCAATGATTTAAGTGGTGGTGTTGATAATAGGCTATATAGTTGTTATTTACAGCTTAATTGTCCATGCTTTGTTGTTGTTTTATAATGAAAATTTCCAATAAAATTCTTTATTTGGTGCTAATTGGTTTCGCAGGGAATATAAGATGTGAGGAAGCAACATGAAGTTTTTGGAGGCAATAACGTGAAGAAAACACCCACTCAAGAAGTACACGAACACAAAATAGCAAAAAGAGAAAGAATGCGGAGATAAAAGCCGGGCAGTGCTCACCGCGGTCTGCGCCGTGGTTGAAAGCAGTGCCTTCCACGGTCGACGTTGCGGCCGCGGTCGTCACCGCGGCCACGGCGCACTGTTCACACGCCAGAAATTTCAGGGGTCAAAGTGTCAATTCCTAGGGAAACTTTTTGTAAAACCCTTATAAGATGTAGAAACTCGCCCAAAATATTTTTGAGCTTAATTTGAGATTACTGTTGGAAGAAGAACAAGTGTGAGAGATCACCCAAAATATCATATTTCTTATTCTCTTCTATTTTTCTTGCAATTCTTCCATTATGAATAATCTATTAGTTTTATCTTCCATTGTTATGAGTAGCTAAATACCTTAACCTAAGGTTTTGGTGGAACCCATTGGGGATGACTTGGTTGTTATATTAATATAGTTTGGAATTGGTTGTTAATCTCTATTTGTTCATCTACGTATTGATTGTGGTTAGTTAAAAGTGCCCTCAATTATCCGTTCCTATTTAGTATGTATCTGCTTGAGAGAGAGTGCATATTTAGGTGATTGTATGAAAAACATCACTCCCGGAGTATAGACGAGAGTCATAACCGAGGGTTTAGAGGTTAGATTAGAGATAACGATACCTCGGGTGCAATCTAAGTGAACAGTTTTGTGAATCTAGCTAGCGTAACTTGAGAAAGTGCATCTAGTAAATTATCATAATTGTTTGAGAAAGATTTATGATAGTTGGAGTGTTCATGATTGATAGAGAGACCACTAAGTCTGAGTTATAAAACATATTCAACCAAGGAAATCAACAACGGGGGAAACCATTACCTTAGATCTTATTCCTAATATATACAAGCAAGCTTAGTTAGCTTTCAACTTTATTTACTTTCAGTTTAATTGTTAGATATATCATCAACTGTGAAGTACAAACTTTGGAAAAATTGATTGTGTGAAATTAGTAAATCTGACAATAGTAATTGATAGGTTAATTCTCTATGGTTCGACTCTGGGCTGAAATACCTAGACTATATTTGCTACGTTCGTGTGTATCTTTTTATAAGGCATAGTTTGGCATTATCAAATTTTGGCGTCGTTCTCGTGGAATTGTTATCAATTACAATTGAAAGAAATACAAAAATTCTAAGTGTAGTCAGTTTTCTCTATACCCAATCTTTCATTAAAATTCTAACGTTTGAACTCTTGTGGAAAACAAGTGTATGCCTAGAAGTTCTTCGAGGACTGGAGAACTGCTAGAAGGACTCACAGACCCCGAGAAAACATTTAGGGAATTAAACCGTGCCAACAAGAGACTTCAACAACCCCAACAATCACACCAGCTCAAATTAGACATGGGTGACGTAGACAACGTCAACGGAAATGTTAGGGACCCACCAGCAAACCCCAATGCAAGAGTAGTGGCACCTCTTGTGCCGAGGCTGCACTTTATAACTGGGCACAGCCCACTGCTGATAACGTGGCCACTGCCATAGCTGTGCCTACAATCCAAGCGGAGACTTTCCAGATAACCAACAATATGCTGCATCTACTACAGAATAAAGGATTGTTCTCCGGGTCACACATTGAAGACCCGCAGCAACATTTGAAAATTTTTTTGTCAATTTGTATTACCCAAAGGCAGCCAAACGCGACTCCGAAAGCTATCAAGTTGCTACTGTTTCCATTCTCTGTAACCAGGGAAGCTCAGACTTGGCTAAATTCGCTCCCTATCAACTCTATCACCACCTGGGAGGAGTTAGTCAAGCAGTTTTTGAACAAGTTCTATCCGACTAACAAGACTGCAAGACAAATTGATAAATATTGCAGTATAAGCTGCAGCCAACTGAGTCCTTGCAAGAAACTTGGGAAAGATTTAAAGGGATGCTAGTGAAGTGTCCTCATCATGGCATTCCAGACCAGATGCTCGGCCAGAGATTCTACATGGGTCTAGCTGACAATTTGAAAGTGAATGGGGATGCTTCAGCTCGAGGTGCTTTCTTAAGCAAAACATTCACCGAGTGCAAAATCCTTCTCGATAAGATGTCACAAAATTCGGGGTGGATGACTAGAGGTACAACACTGGCACCCATAGTGCATTCAGTCCCGCTTGTCCCCAATAATTCGCATGCAGAGAACATGGCCAAACTCATGACCCAGGTAAGCATCCTGACAAAAAAGATTAATGAGATGGGTACAAAATAGGTGCACATTGTTGATACAACTGTCACGACCCAATCTCCATACCCGGTCGTGATGGCGCCTCTCGTGAAGACAAGGCCAGCCAACTAACCCAATTCATTTCTTTAACACTTACTAAACATAAATTGATGGAAAATGCAACTTAAAAAATATTAATTATCGACATTATAGCCTAACTCAGCCCGACCGGGGTGTCACAAGTCACGAGCATCTAGGAGGGTCTTTA
>MU692048.1:1096-20356 GCA_026770625.1 Nicotiana glauca
AATAAACTTATCCTATCGATATACCGTTATGGATAAACACTACCCCCGGTAGAAGATTATCCCTACCGAGTATAATGAGATTATCCTTTCAGTACTCCGTTATAGATAAACATTACTCTTAGTATAAGATTATCCATATCCGGTATAGTAGTAGCTTACACAGCAGCTTATAGTAGCTTACACAGCAAGTTGTAGTAGCAGCTTACACAGCAGCTTCCTTTCTTCTATAAATAGAAGAGTTTTCAGTTCATTATGTACATCAGTTTGAAGTTGAATAATATATCAGTTTCTCTCTGTACCTTTCTTTACATTACAGTCTTTATTTTATAACAAAGCCATCACTTTTTATGTATTTATTTCTTGGTCAAGGTATTTTGTGAGATAATGACTTAATGCTGTTAGACTTTATGTCACAGAAAGTATCTCTTTGTTGAAGTACTTTTTAGTGGAAAAATCGATAGCCAATGTCCAAGAATTACATGAGTAAGATCTATCCAATGGTAAAGGGTAGGTCACTATTCAACCTTCAGCTATTTGTGAAGTCCGAGGGATTAACAGACAAGCACGGCCTGGTACACTAAGTTTCTGCTATGTGTGAGGTTCAAAGAAGGACCGAACCACAAAGGTCTACTGCACACAACCTTACCGTAAAATTTGCACGGGGCGCCCTATTTGGGCGCCGCCTTTTAACGTGTAGCCGCTTTGTCTTTTTGTTTGCATCCGTACCCACTTTTTAAAAAATTTCAGCTTCCCTTTATAACTGGGAAAGAGAGCTGAAGTTTTCGGGTTACTAAACAAAAACTTCAGCTCTAGAGCTGAAGTTTTTATTTTATAAATAGGAAACTTCAGCTCTAGAGCTGGAGTTTTTATTTTATAACTGGCTAACTTCAGCTCTAGAGCTGAAGTTTCTCGGTTACTAAACAAAAACTTCAGCTCCTTAAGTTTTTATTTTATAACTGGAAAACTTAAGCTGGAAAACTGCTTAAGTTTTTATTTTATAACTGGAAAACTTAAGCTGGAAAACTGCTTAAGTTTTTATTTTATAACTTGAAAACTTAAGCTCTAGAGCTGAAGTTTCTGGGTTACTAAACAAAAAGTTCAGCTCTAGAGCTGAAGTTTTTATTTTATAACTGACAAACTTCAGCTGTAGCTGAAGTTTTCCGGTTACAAAGACAAAAACTTCAGCTCTAAAGCTGAAGTTTTCCAGTACAAAAGAAAAACTTTAGCTGGAAAACTGCTTAAGTTTTTATTTTATAACTGGAAAACTTAAGCTGGAAAACTGCTTAAGTTAGCAGGCTTAACTTTTATAACTGGAAAACTTAAGTTCTAAAGCTGAAGTTTCTGGGTTACTAAACAAAAACTTTAGCTCTAGAGCTGAAGTTTTTATTTTATAACTGGCAAACTTCAGCTGTAGCGGAAGTTTTCCGGTTACAAAGACAAAAACTTCAGCTCTAGAACTGAAGTTTTCCAGTACAAGAGAAAAACTTCAGCTGGAAAACTGCTTAAGTTTTCATTTTATAACTGAAAAACTTAAGCTGGAAAACTGCTTAAGGTAGCAGGCTTAACTTTTATAACTGGAAAACTTAAGTTCTAAAGCTGAAGTTTCTGGGTTACTAAACAAAAACTTTAGCTCTAGAGCTGAAGTTTTTATTTTATAACTGGCAAACTTCAGCTGTAGCGGAAGTTTTCCGGTTACAAAGACAAAAACTTCAGCTCTAGAACTGAAGTTTTCCAGTACAAGAGAAAAACTTCAGCTGGAAAACTGCTTAAGTTTTTATTTTATAACTGAAAAACTTAAGCTGGAAAACTACTTAAGTTTTTATTTTATAACTGGAAAACTTAAGCTCAAGAGCTTAAGTTTTTTATTTTATAACTGGAAAACTTAAACTCGAGAGCTTAAGTTTTTATTTTATAACTGAAAAACTTAAGCTGGAAAACTGCTTAAGTTTTTTATTTTATAACTGGAAAACTTAAGCTGGAAAACTGCCTAAGTTTTTATTTTATTACTGGAAAACTTAAGCTCTAGAGTTTAAGTTTTTATTTTATAACTGGAAAACTTAAGCTGGAAAACTACTTAAGTTTTTATTTTATAACTGGAAAACTTAAGCTCTAGAGCTTAAGTTTTCCGGTTACAAAGACAAAAACTTCAACTGAAGTTTTCTAGTACAAAAGAAAAACTTCAGCCCCGTGGACTGAAGTTATGTGAAAAAGCGGGTACGCTTGCAATTTTTTTTGCAAAGCGGGCACAAGTTAAAATGTGGCACAAAAAATGGGTATAGATGCAAATGCCCCTTCATTTGTATTCCTACCGGAGGTTGTTTTCACGGCTTAAACCCGTGACCTCTTACGGCTCGAGGGAGTAAAATTCGAAAATTTACTAACCCAAATCCAGATCAAGTTAGCAGGCTTAACTTGTACTTATGATCATCTCTCTTGCACAATCACAATTTTGGTTTAAGCGCCGCTCACCCTACCGAATCACATTTTTGGTTTAAGCACCGCTCACCCTACCGATACACCAAAAGCTTTCGAGGCTTACACCTCGCTATTACTGGACCTAAAAAAAATTTCAGTAGCGCCCTCAGAATTTAAGTCTTTTGAAGCGTCAGTAGTTGCAGTTGTAGGTAGGGCTGTGCCGTGGATAACTAGTTGATCGGCTGAAAAGCTATGACATGGTATGGGATTTTCTGTAGAATGCAGTAAAACTTGTGTTTGTCACGGCCTAATTTCAAACAACAACGAAACAATCGAATCCCCCAAGTGGAGTCTGGGAAGGGTAGTGTATACGCAGACCTTACCCCTATTCAGCAGTCACGACCCAATTCCATTAAGCATAATGCAGTTTATACCAGGAAAGAATGTTCAAACAACTCAAACTATAAGTAAGATATCATAAGAAGACAAGTGAACAACAAAAAGTGTTTAGTTTGTCAAGAAACCTGAGGATCAATTAAACTATATATATACAGAGATCTATTTACATTATGCATTTTGTAACGTACAACCCAACTTCATGCAAAAATGGAGTGGTCTAGTAATTGTTCTATAAAACAAAGAAAAAGGTACCGTCCCGTGTTTAGTATCTTAGTTTTCCTATCATCAGCCAATACTGTATGTAAAATATGAACACCCTACTTGACATTCAGTGAATTGCTTTCTGTGTCAATACTTGAAGAATCCCTTTCAATATTAAATGCTTCCTATCCCGATTTGAGTACCAGGAGCTAATATTCGTGTCAGCTCTGACCATTAAATAGAGAATGGTGCAGCAGAGCTACTAATAACAAGAAGGTTAGAGCCATTTGAGCAGTCAAACTAGAAGCACTTGACAGCGAGTGAGCACCTACTAAATGTACTGATCCAGTAATTTCATCCTTCAATCCAATGCTTGATGAGCCTGTAATAAACCACGATAAGATTTTGATGAGTTAACATTGAGACTGAACAGTGGAGGCAACAATATAATAGTCTCTCTTTAAACTCAAAATTTCAAGCAACATACAGCACCATTTAGTTTGTTCATATGTAAAGGAATTTATGATATTACTAGAGATAATGATCTCTGTAGTGGCAGGGCACTCATCATATTGAAACTGACTTTGAGATATCATGTGTATTCAGGTCAATTGAAAGAGCCAGGTTCAACGTCAAATTTCAATTACATTATCAGAGCCAGGAAGCAGCAGCATCATAATGTAATGAGACCATTTATACCAGGGACAACCTAGAGAAATGAGGGAAAGTATACTATTACCAACATCCCATTGTCAAAACTCAAAAGGCATGATTATTTTTCCCTTCGCGGCACTTATCATAACATGAACACTTCGAGTAGCAAAATTTCAAAAAAAAAAAAAAAAAAAAGCTAAAAATCCAAAACACTAAAATTGTTAATCTTTTGACCAGCAGATTACTCAGTGGATAAACTACCGACTGGAGAAAAATTCTTCAGGATGGGCTCAGTCACTCAAATTCAATAGAAGTTAACATAACAGAGAAGCATAAGATCAAATGCAATATATCAATACATAATTTTAGCTATCAAACTGATACAACTTACAGTTATATTCAGTCCAACCAATAGCCTGCTTCTCAAGATCATACAAGACTAGCTTATTTGAGAGAACCAAATCTGCAAGTATAACCAGAAGTTTTATCCGCAAATATTATCTTCAAGTTCAGAGAGATCCAAGGACAAGAGCATGATTAAAAGAACTCACATGCATTTTTAATCAGATTAACACAGAAATGAACAAAAGAAAATACTGTAAAAGTAAATTGGAAGAGAACCTGGTCTGAACCAAAAACCAGGTTATGTACCACTTTTTCTTACACCCAGGGTTAAATGCAGTACACTCAAATGGACAAGGACTACTCCATACAATGTCAAAATACTTATTTCCTGTATCTAATTTGTTTGGCACTCTTTTTTTTTTTTTCGGCACTCTTTTTTTTTCTTTTTCTTTTGGGAATCTCAAAAAGAAAAATCTTGTTGTAGGCCCCACTTGATGCAAAGAAACAATTTGGTACTCAAGGTAGTTTTTGTTTTTTTATGCACATTTAGCTTATGTATCAAAAGTCTCTGTTCTTTATTGAATACTATGTCTAGAGAAATACCACCAAAAATTGGGACGGAGGAAGAATACAGTTGAGATAGCTCCCTTTGCAAAATAGTGCTAGTTTAAGATATCAATAGTTGGCAGGTTTTACAATAGACAGCAGTTTAGATCTCATATGTGGGCATTCTCTTTCCACAAATCTTTTCTGTAACCATGAAGCAAAACAAGAGATATTGCTACAGGTGAATGTCTCCCATTCATTAGTTAGCTAGCGAAATTGATGATGTTGATAATGATGGATGTTTATCCCCAAAACATTGGGATGCTTTGTGTTGCAAAATGACATCAACAGTGTGCAAATAACACAAGCCTAAGTATGTCATCAACATGCAATTATTAGCCATTGAACCTAATAGGAGAATGACAGAAATACGTAAGTGAAAGAGAAATACAGAACAATGGAATTAAAGAAGCAGTCAACAACGGCAACCATAGAAGTACTCCGGAGTTATTACTCCTCTGCAGCCAAACTGAAGGGAAAATTAAACCTACCCAGTCCAAAGGCAATTGAACAATTTAATACTCTTGGCATTTGCAATCAGAACGAAATAAACATAAGCAGGAAAAACACACCTCCAAAAACTGTGAGGTTCCATTTGTCCCGAGATAGACTACCACTATTTTGCCATCCAATGCAAAATAAATCTTCCTAAAAAATGTGCAGAAATCAAATATCCTCGTGTTCAAACAAAAATAAATAAGCATGACCAACAATGAAATGAAATGGCAGGTGGAAAGAGGGGCAATATAGAAAAGGAACAATCCCACTTTGATTCGTCAAATATTACTACTTTCACCACCCAATTTGATAGGAGATAAAAGGCACAGCAGTAAAAATAGAATCCCTGAAATTTTTTCTTACGATTGATTATTGACTTTCTTTTTTGATTGGTGAAGATCATTGTAGCAAGATGATTTGGAGGATGGAAAAATTTCTTAGAGGATGTCACCAGACGACCCCAGCAAGCTTGGGCTAGAGGCATGTTGTTGTTTTTGTTGTAGTATGTCAGCAGAAGTTTCATATGAACCTATGCTTCAGAGTAATTGTTTGCTTTCATTTAAAGTAGTTATACATAGGAAAAAGATTGAACCATGGAATCTGCCTAGATTGCTGGGACATCATATAACTCAAATATGTCCAGATGATAAAAGGGAAGTTGCCACCTATTTCGCAGCTAAGTAACAAATGCACATCTACTGCTTTATAATTATTCAATGCTAAACAATTGGCAGTCTCTACTTCCAACAATTTGTTATGACCCGAGAACTGCTACACTTCTTTTTTTTTTTTGGATAACATAAGATTGCAAATTTTATTGATGGAAACTGGAAAAAAGAGAATGCCAGTCAAAAGTACATCCAAAAGATTGGGGTCATTACAGGTTGCACAGAATGGTAGAAGCTAAGAAAGTCAATTGTGTCTTGGGCTTCTAACAAATTAGCCAAGGTCATGTTGCACCAAAAGCTAAGAAAACACATACGTTTGATTTTAAGCTTTACAATTTCTGCATATATAATTACTCGCCAACTCCATTCTAAATAGACAAGACTCCAAAAGTCATAAAATTACTAGTTAAACCAGGAAAAAGGAAATATTGATACTTTTTTACTGGCTAAAAAGATGATTTGCAAAAGATAAGATACTTACATAGGGGAATAGATACTCATGTGGACGAACTCTTAAAGAAACAGAATTTTCAAAATGAAAATAAACTTGAGGGAATCCATCATCAACACTGCAAGTTGGAAGCAAAAGTTACATTCGAATCAGTTAATCTGAAGGGCTCAGGAATCTGTAATAGACGGAAGAGAAACAATCAAGAACGAAGTGTTACATATAAAGAAAAGGAAATAAAGCAAGAAAAAGAAAATTAAGGATCTGGTTTATTAGCAAAGTTCATCTCAGCATTGACCACTGGGGTGAATGAGTCCTGCATATTAGCAGATTCTTTTCTCTTATCTTTAGTTCCTTTTTCTTTCTTGACTAGTGATGAAACAGTCAAGATGAAATAACTAAATGCCGCAGCAACTTATATCAAGTGGGTGCATGTTCAACAGATCAATATACAATGAAAAATGATAGTAGCTATTTTAGTACCCCAGAAGTCCTAAAAAATTTCAGGCAAATTATTGGACTACAAATAGATCAGGTTACAAGACTGAAAGGTATAAGTAAAATTGAACAATGCATCCATTTTCGTCCTATTTCCACTAAAATAGATAATCAATTTGGCACTAACGTAATTATGAAGTGACAGTTCTATCTTGAGATAAAAATGGTAGTGGATATCTTTTTATAGAATGGTAAGCAACTCCACATCTTTATATATTATATCTCAAGAAGTACAATATAACATGTAAGAGCAGAACGACTCCAAATGCCACTGTTTCTGGATAAACAAGCATGAAGGGTGAAGTATCTACCTGTTGAACAAAATACAAAGAATAAAATAAATTCATATCATCTATAGACACAGCAAACAACTAAGTTCCCTCAGTATGCACCATACCTTCCAGAGTAATCAAAGCACGTATACTCATCATGAACTGTACGTAATCTCAGATCAGGTTGCCAGGAGAGTATCTAACAATAATTAAAAGGATACAAATGTTTCAAACTTTAAGATATGAACATCTGAAATTCAAATTCCAACATTTATGTTTCATTTAAGAAACTAATTGACCTCCAAAAAGGAGTAAGGGAGATAGCTCGCTACCTTTTTCACTAGTGGCCCATATATCACCTCAGGAAGATAAGCCAAGGTTGTTCCACTGTCAATTATAACTCCCTTGTTCTCTCCATTTGTAAATACATCAGCAGAAAAGTTTAGAATTTGATAACCAACTTCAACGGCTGTCATATTGACATTGTAGTGTTGCCTATTTATTTCAGGATCATGTCAGTATGAAGCATTAAACTCTTTTTGATATGCCGAAGTAAAGGGCAGAGAATATGTGATGCTGAATTACAAAACAAAACCTGAAAAGACGTGAAATTTCCCGGGAAGACCAGTTGTATAAGAGTTTTTTAATAGATAAGTTATATGATGGATATACAGAGATTAACCCAAAAACAAAAAGGTAAAAATACTGACTATGTTGATAACTGAAGCTATATCAAGTGAGTTCATTTATTGTTATTTGCACGTATAGGAGATTTTGTGATCCATGAAATAGTTCCAGTTAAGATGGCATTCCTCGGAAGGAGCATAGGAACATGGTTCGCAATAGAAGAATATTTAATGACGCACAAGAATCATTCGACCACAGCTATAAGTTCTTTTAGTGAAAAGCTCTCTACTCACGCAAAAAGGACCACAATGAATCTACTTGCAGGAATGAAAACATATACAAAGACATATAGCATAAGCGATTAGGACTACTGCCCCATATTAACTCGTCTTTGTGTTGAAGTGTGTGACCATATCATCTAAATTCTTAGGTTGTTATAGAGTACCATTTATTTATATAATACATAATTATGTATTCAACGCCTCCTCATGTGCGGACCTGAATATATGTTTGATGGGCCAAGCACGTGAAAATTCTTTCGACAATTGGTGGTAGTGAGACTTGAACACAAGACCTCTTGCCTGCTCTAATATCATGCTGAAGCGTGTGACTATCTCATCTAAAAACTTAGGTTGTTAAAGGGAACGTACATTCTTATTTACTTAATTATATCTTCAACAGTAATAAATATATGAATCAAGCTCATTGTTCACCATACAGATAATTCATGTTTTAGGGGTAAGGTCTGCGCACACACTACCCTCCCAGACCCCACTTGTAGGATAACGCTGGTTTTGTTGTTGTTGTTGTTGTATTCTATCACAGACAGGACCCTCTCTAGAGTAGTTGAAGAGCTAAATTTTACATCCTATAACTCTGTCATTCTGACTCTAAATGGGAACCAAGACATCAGGACTCAGAGGATAGACAAAAATAAATGACTTAACTAATTATATTTTCCAGTAGAACAGGATGTCTGGGAATAAGCCAGTTCCAGGAAAAAGATTTTTACAAGTCGATATTACTCAAAATTGATATAAATTATATACTCTGAATCCCTGAAGAGACACTATGATGCAAAATTATGGTAAAATAAGGGCTCCTCTATTTTTCTTCTCTGATGAAAAGGAATAAGGAAGGTGTCTCATCAAAGCCCTGAAAGAGAAAGCTAGGTTCTGAAATGAGGCAAATCAATGACAGACATAATTTCAAAATTTAAGTTGAGGACTTAAAAATAATAAACTAAAAGAATTGGTCTCCTAGGAAAATGCCACTGGTAGTCATTGGACCATTTAAAATTGTTTGGTGGGTGAAATATTAAAAGCCAACAAGAAGATACGCATTAAAACTACTAAAATAAATTAGAGCCTAGTAGGACAAATCACTTACTGGTTTGGTACTAATGCTGTCATGTTTACTTTTGGTTTAACAACGTTCCCAATGGCAAATATACCACCACCATTCACACCATCCAAGCAATGTGCAAACATTTTCTTCACTCTTCCAGATGAAGCCAGCTGGGAAAGCATGGATGTATTTGATTTCCCAAATCCCAGAACCCCATCAAGAGCATCATCTGAGGAAGTTAGATCTTCAGACTGTGTACCCCCACACCTGCATGTACAAGAGGAAGAATGTCAATAAACTTACCCCAAGAGAAAAAAAGGAGGAAATGCAATAAACGAATTAGTAGAAAATGTGTCACCTGATCCCAACCCAATAAAAGCACAATCATGGGGTCCAAATAAGAATGTTCAACAGTTTCAAAACAAAAAGAAGATAACAATCCCGTGTACAAGAAGTATACCAAAAGGTAGAAAACCTACAAAAAAGAAATATGATTTTCTAGAAAGAACACCAAACCTTATATACATAAGGGACCTCATGGGTGCACCAAAACGCAGATAAAAAAGCTACTCCTCAATGGTGCGAAACCAATCTCAACCCCTTCAAAAGCTCTCCTATTTCCCTCTTTCCAAATGACCGACATTAGTGCTAGTGGGGCAAACCCTCCATGCGCTCCGTCTTATCCTCCTTTTACCAAAATTCCAACTTAATAACATTTCTTTCACAGTGCCTTGCTATCACCTAAAGTACACCAAACCATCTCAGAAGTTCCCACCGTAAACGAGATATTACCAGACAATGTAGAAGATGGTGATCCACGTCTTCACCCGAGCCCTTAGACATATAACACCAACTGGAACTGATGTTGGAAATTTTCCTCTTCCTCAGATTCGCAACAGTCAAGATCGCCCCTCTTGCTGCTAACCAGGTAAAAAAGCGCAAGTTTCTGCACATCTTAGGAATCCAAACCGAAAGGTAAGGCTATGCAAACTTCTTTCAAACCAATAGCTTCTCGTAATAAGACTTACAGAATAAACACCACTGTTCCTCAACCCCTGCCTCCAAACATCACGGAAATCCTGTAAATTGCTTTGTTTGTGTTTAACCAGGCTTTGGCATTCTGTCACCTCCCAATCTTACAAGCAGGGACAGATCTAATGCAAGGTTTACGGGTTCCCATGAACCTGGTAGCTTTTGCGTAAACCCCGTAATTATACTAAAAATTCACTAAAAGTATAAGAATACTTAGCTCGGAACCCACTTTGTTGATCCAATTATTATGTATATTAACTTGAGATCGCTGTAGGAACCCATAAGCTTAAAATTCTAATTCCGCCTCTGCTTACAAGTTCCTTCTAAATCTCAAATCCCCAGAACATCTCTATCTTGTAGCCTCCTGACTCGTTGAAATGTCATTTCCTTCTGGGATGAAATTCTGTAAATGTTAGGAAAAGTGAGTCTCGAAGTGATATCCCCACTCCACCTATGTCCCCAAAAGCTTACCCTCCTGCCATCCCCTACCCTTAAAGACACATTACTGTTGAACTCTTCTCACCCCTTGGAATATATTCCTCCATACGCCACATCCAAAACGCATAGTGACATTTTGTCCTCTAGCCCCCTTCCATAACCCCGTATTTCTCCACTATCACCTCTCCCCATAGAGCATTCTTCTCTATCCCAAACCTTCTTAAACATTTCCCCAATAAGGCCTTATTGAAAATCGTTAATTCTTTAACCCCCAAGCCCACCCATCCGTTTGGAAATGTAACAATCTCCCGCCTCACCTATTGGAATGTTCTTGGCCCATTATAAGAATCACATAAAAAAAAATCATTGGGATCTTTACAGCTTTTCTGTGACATTAGCTAGTGCATATAACAGACATGAAATATGTAGGGATGCTTGATAGTGTGCTCTGAATAAACACTTCCTTGCCTCCTGTGAACAAGTATCTTATTTCAAACTTTCAAGTCACTTTTAGACACTCCACAGTACCGGATATCATTCTGGTTGATCCTTGTTTGAAGCTCTTACAAGCCCATCTAACCATTATGAAGAGCGTCAACCTTACAATTCAAAACCTGAGCTAGAGACTCAATATTCTCCACCTTGATAATTTAAGATGCTTTAGTTGTTTCCAATCTCTGGAAACAATGAAAGAATCTTAAATTATCAGGCAGCGAAATGTCATTAGATCTAGGCTGGTGAAATATTTTCTACATAGTTCTAGTGGTGCAGCTCGTTTCACGTGCACTCAGCAATAACTTGGAGAAAGAAGATAAGAAAGCACCCAAATAGAACTTTATCAAGAATGGAGCTGAGAACTGCTACTAAAAAAGAAAGGGTTGAGCCGCAGTCATGAAACAGTGAAATAGAGTCAAAAGACTCCAACCAGAGAAGAATAAGTGAGGAACCCTCGCATCACCTAAAGCAACAGATTGATTGTTTTTCGAGACACTGTCACATAGACTGCATTTAGTTCACATACGGAGAGAGGCACTATTTGATTCACTTCCCCGAGTATCCCCTTACTCAAACTCAAAGATGGGATGATACCTAGCAATCCTCTCTTCATCTCCTCTAGAGAAACACTTATGTTATTTGGTAAAATTAATAGATAGTTAAATAAGATTCCTGTGTTTCTGCTTTTAGAGGAATTAAAAAAGTGAATCAAGAGATGAAATCAAGAAAAGAGAATGTGGAGAAATGTGCAATCAAAGAACTCTCTCTCCTACTTCTTAAGCTAAACCGGGGAAGTGACATTTCTCTCTTTTACTTCCCCTATTTCTTATCCCCTGCAGCCCCATTAGAAATATCCCAAGATTCCTGAAAGGCTGAAAAAAGTAAAGTTTTAATTTACTTCTGCTCTGAAAAGAAGGAAAATAAAGCCAAATCAAGATCAAATTGTGAATAATTCTAGAATATAGAAGACAATACAGGCATCAGTAAGAAAAACTGAAAACCGGATAAGACGGACTCCTAAGATGATACCATGTTCTTCCTAGGATTTCCCCTTCAACTACCTAGACATCAAGTTTCATTTGAGAATTATATGATTTCAACAAGCTATTGACGAATTTTCTTGTTCTCAGAGTACATCCAACATATATCTTACCCAAAAATTACACTTCCATTTGATGATTTAGTTTGAAGATCACCAGAAACCTGGTCATATTGAACAATGTCCTCCACAAAGTAGCCCAAACTATAGCTTCCATCTCCATAAGTTTCACTAAAAAAACATGACGTGTTACCATAGCATCCTGATACTGAACCCTTATTGACATCCTTGCAGTACTGGTGTCCACAAGAAATTAATTTACCAGAGAGAGAATCCTTTCGATTGTAGAATGCTAGCTCCAGCTGCCCAAAAAACACATTTAGATTAGAAAGGGAAGAAGAGAGCATGACAAATATCTTTCTTTTATTTTTTTTCTGGGAGCAAGCATATACAGAGAGCTGAATATGGATATACAATCAAAAACATAAGAAACGTACACCATGATATCCTCTTCTGGGGCATTGATCACATCCGATGCAGTTAACCCACATTATGTCGCTTCCCGTATCCACTTGCACATAATAAGCATTTGATGGTGTTCCAATCCCAATCTTGGCATAGTAAAGCCTATAATATATTAAAAATCAGATTGCAATTATACTGGCAGGCCTAAAATGACCCAATATGGTAAAACGGTAAGGGCAGAACATTTTGCTATGTAAAATATTTAGTTTGCGTCAAACTGAAACTTGCACAAAAAATCCATGGATCATTCTTCAATTTATTCAAGAACCAACTTCGTTAGCCTTAGCACTGAAATACTATTATTCAACCATGGACTTCTATACCTGCACAAGATTATTCCATATCACCCACCTTCTTCAAAATCAATATCACTGCATGACTAGACATTTTCCAAACATTTACATATTTATGAATTAAATCATCCAATAACTTCCAGGATATTCCGTCAAGTCAACAAGAAATTCAAAATACAAAGCACTAATCGAGTTTCTAACATATTTAAGAAAAACTTTTCATGCACAAAAAAAAAATAGGCACACATATGCCTATCATATCATTACTAGGGGAACAAACATTCTCCAGCAGTTGGCCCTTCGGTAAGATGACGAGCTACCATGGACTAAAGCATGTAGCTTTTCCACTATATGCTCAAGCAGCTATACTCCAGCATTAGAGTAAGGTACAACTTAATTCACACGCAAGCAAAACCACCATCAAATAATTGCCGACTTAACACAATTCACTAATTGAATTACGAATTATGTTAACCTCTTCCAAAAACGATACAATAGTTCACTAAAGATTTGGAATGCTAAATTCAGCGATCCAAACTCTTATCCTTCTTTTTCTTTCTTTTTTGGATGACGGTGGTGTCTAGGCCAGCTTGTAAGTACCTTGACTTTTCCACCGGGTAAATATTACCTCCCACCAAGACTAGGCAGATAGGAAGGAATCACCTAGTTTTTGTTTTGTCTCCGCGTGTTTGTTACACCACACCCTTGGGCACAACTATCATCCTTCTGTTTTACAAAAGACTAGCAACTTTTGCCACTAAACTCAACTCAACTTTAGAAAAAACCATAAATTAATATTTCTTTTCCCTCTGTAATTCAAGTAGCTTATCTTAGCAAATTAACTACTATGAATTAGGTAGAAACTCGCACACCCGATCCTATTCCCACAAACCAAACCAATCAATTTATGAGTATTAAGTTTTGTGCACTATAAGAACTATTTACACAATCAGGCCACTTGGAAGGCAATTGCAGGTAACTTTAGTCATTAAGCATTCGTTGATAGCCTATAATAAATGGTAAATAACTAACTTTAACAATTTAAATTACACTGATGGTGAAAAAATTGTTCGCACTGTCAGGCAAAACCAGTACTAGCAGTAAAGTCCAAAGTACAACACATCAAACTAACAGACTAGACTATATATGTCTAACAGGTATAAATAACATGCACTAAAGTACAAGTATATAAGCCTGAAGTACACACTCAATACAAAAGTTACGGGTAGGGAAAAAAAAAAGGCAGACCCGACGGAATCAGGACGACCGGTGCCGCCGATAGGAAGGTCGACGCCGGCGAGAAGTCTGAGATGTCGCTTATCATCATGGGCTTTTAGGGCACTGAGAGTTCGTTCAGAACCACTAAATTTGTAATTCACTTTAATTACCCCTTCAATTCCCCCACTTGCACTTCCAATTGTAATAAAAAGGAACAAAAACGTGTAACCCAGTTCGAATTTCACCATTGTTGAATTCAATAAGAAAAAAAAAACGGAGAGTGGAATTGAATTTTTAGGAATTGGAAGGAATATTATTAAAAACCTGAGAAAGGTGTTTGAGTTTAGGGAGGAGGGGTTGGGGTGGGGGGAGGGGGATGGTTGTTGACTGTTGACCTCTGAGGGTGGAGGTCAGTCTTCTATTGGTTGTTTTCGAAATGAACTTTTGGTACTAAAGCCGAAAGAGAAGCATAATTGCAATAGTTGTAATCGCATTTGTTCGGATTCTCAATTGGGTGATTGGAATGCGATTTATAAATCGTTAATTGCAATGTATATATCGCACTTGAACTACACAAGTTATTAGTCGCATTTCTGAATATCCATTAATAAGTCACATTCCTGGATTGCAATTATAAGTCACATTCCTGGATTGCAATTATAAGTCACATTCTCGATTTATAAATCGTTTTCTATCATACTACATCTCGACTTCGATTAGTTTGTTTTAACCATGTTAATAGTTCCACGTTATTAGTAAATAGAGAATCAAAATTGATTTATCAATGAATCACATTGTTCAAATGTGAGTATATGCCGCATTCCTCAAAAGCGATGTATATGTTGCAGACTCGTAGCACTCCTCAACTTATCGATGTATAAATCACATTCTCCTATTATAATTTATAAGTTGTTCTTGTATAAGTTATAAGTCTTCAAATGCGATCTATAATTTGTATTGCTATGCGGTTTACACTTTATAGTATTGCTCAAATAAATCGGTTCCTCAAATACGCTTATAAGTTTCTGAAATACCATTATTAATTATATTTTCCAATATGCTTATCTCTTGCACTAGTCGCTACCTCAATTAACTTATAATGCATGTATATTTCATATCTGTGTTTTACCATGCTAATAGAATGTTTTCGGTCAAAATTGCAAATTTTCAACTATTATTTGTGTTTGGCTTAAAAGTTATCAATATACTTTGTAAGCTTAAAAACAATCAAAAGATAAATGAGGGTAAATCGTAATCAAATGTAATAAAACCTATAGATAGAAAAGATGAAATTATTGTAGTAGATTTGATAATATGAACTCGAAAATAAGTGTTCGTTAGATGTAGAGATAGAGAGAGAGTAGGAGAAGATCAGAGAGTTGTATTATTCGAGAATAATAATGATGCCCATTTACAATGGGAAGGTCTCCTTTATATAGTAGGAGGCCTTCCTCGAAATAATCATAAAAGTACAAAAAGTAGTCGACGTCCCCCTAGTGAGGATGCTGAATTTTAACTGGCGTCACCTTTGTCCTCACACCCTGGTCGTACCCTTGCTTTAGTTGACGTATGCTCAATGGGCGTACCCATCGGCGTAGAGATATTGAGGACCAAATTTGACCCTATACAGTTAGTCCCTCTGCTCGTTGGAGGCGTATCCGGTAGACTCCTTCAATGGGCGGAAATGCAAACCTTGTCTTTGGAGAATTTGACCTTACCCTGGGGCGGTAACGTGAATGAGATGAAATGTATGACATCACCGAGCTGCTGACGCGTGGCTCCCTTTTTGAAATGACGTCATCGCCCGCATGTGTCATTATTATACTTACTCCCGAGGTGGTTCAGAGGATGATGTGATATTCTGGTTTCCCGCGCCCATTTTGAATTATGCCTCTTCGATTTCTGCGCACCCTAACCCTATAAATAGGGGGAAGGTTCAATCTGTTTCATCTTTCGAACCTTTGGAAAACCTTTTCTGGCTTCCTTCTTTGCCTTTCTTTCTAGCAACCGTTATTTCTTGCGAGACTCTCCCACTTCTTTGAAGCCACACTTCTCGTCGTTAGTGCTTTATTTCTTACACAGGATAACATGACAAAACAACATCAGAGCAGTAAAAAGACCAAAGATAATGCCGCATCTAGGGTTCCGCCCTCCTCCGTTGGCGAAGAGGAAAAAACAGGAAAACTCCTTGCTCCCCTTACTGTAGACAACGTCCTCCCAAAGGAGATGCATATTCGAAGGGATTTTCCAACTAAAATCCCAGCCCTTCCCTGGGAGCATAGTGATTTGTTGCGATCCTACCTAGACAATCTTCGAGCGATGCACCATATTCCGGACTATGTGGAAATGGCTCCGGCTGGGATGGACTACGCCAATGTGCACCGGCCTGGGTACTGCACATTTTACGAGTACCCATTTTTGATCGATTATAATCTCCCGATCTACCCTCTAACAGAGGAGCTTTGCCGTTTTTTTAATGTGTGTCCGGCTCAGCTTACTCCTTACACATTGAAGGTGTGCAGGATTCTGACCACGTACGCGGCCAAAGCTGAGTGCGGCATCTCAGTTCATCACCTTCTACATTTATTCAGCCCTGGTTACCTGAGGGGTACCATGCTACAGTTGAAAAACCGTGGCATGAAGGGCTTGGTTGTGAAAGCTGATGACAAGACCAACCGCCGCTTTTTCTACATCAGGACGGAGCACCTGGTGTCTAACCCTGAAGGGTTCCCGGAAAGATGGAACCCAGAACGTAAGTACCTTTATTTGTAGAATTCATGATTACTTGCGACCTTGACTGTAAACACGTGATTTTTGACCCTCCCCGAGAATTTTCACGAGTTTAGCGTAAAATATTTAGTTTAGGTCTAATATAGCTATTTTAGCTAATTTTGACTATTTTACTTTATTCCGTTACAAAAATAAAAAATACAAAAAATATATATAAATCTTGGTTTATGTATTTTCATAAACTTGAAAAATACAAAAAAATAGTACCTTATTTTTATCTGTATATAATTTCGAAAATTATAAAAAATAGTGTCATTAATATTTTGTAATCGTTTTAAACTTAAAAAATACAAAAATAGTACTTTATATTTTTATCTTTATATAAAAACGAAAATTGTAAAAAATAGTTTTATCAATGTTTGGTAGTTATTTTAAATCTTGAAAAAAATACAAAAATAGTACTTTATATTTTTATTTTTATATAAAAACAAAAATTACAAAAAATAGTTTTATTAATGTTTGGTAGTTATTTTAAATCTTGAAAAATATATAAATAGTTTTGTCTTATTTTAGAGTTATTTTGCTTACGTAGGACTAATTAAATAACTTCGTGTCCTTATTCTCGGTTCCGGACAAAGAATAATACTCGGGTTCAAACTACCCGGTTTTAAACTTAATTTTCGGACCTAGCCCATAATAACCCGAGCCCACCACACGTGGGAAACACGGACAGAACACGAGACCTTGAACCCCAAACCCACGTGAAGACCCATTACTCTTGGTCTCTCACGTGGGATTTTCAAAATTTTTAAAGAAGACATTATATACACATATAGACATTCACGTGAAAAGGGGAGGCATCAGATTTGGGAAAGGATGAAAACCCACTGTTCACCATCTTCTTCAGAAAAACAAAGACAAAAACCCTACTAAAACCCAAAACCACTTGCCTCACCCCACCTCCCATGGTGAACCAGCCATCTCCATCGTCAACCCACCATTTCCGTCGCTAGCCATAGCCAAGCGAACCAGCAGGTCCAGCCCCGCCAAACGACCTCCCATTCCGTCACCATCCCGTCGAGCCCCCGTCCCAGTTTCCGTCGACCACTATCACGTCCAGTCGACAACCAGGGACCACCCAACCTCTTCTTCGATCTTCTCAACCGAAAAAACTAACAAAAACTCCTTTTGTCATCTCCCTCACCAAACGGTCCCTCACGTCCAGCAGCCCCATCCGCGACCAGCTTCCTCAACGTCGACCAACAACCTCCATTCCCGTCCTCCATCGCCAGCCCAGCACACGACCAAACAGCCCCCAGGTCGTTTCCGCTTTTGTTGCGTCACTGCTGCCTTCGCCGTCGACAAAACCCAGTCGCCAACGACCACCACTTTGCTGCTGTCCGTGTCCAAAACTCACCTTGAAGCTTCCATGGAACAAATCCAAGACCACCTCTAAAACACCTTAAAGTAGTCCTTCTTTTTCACATTAATAGCGGCATTTTCCAAGTCGAGTTCGTCTCATGCTTATGTTTCGATTCGTGGTTTTCCGACGAGCTTTATCCGGCGAGATTCGAGGTTTTGATCGCGGGTCTGTCGCGATTTGCAGCTTTTGTTCCAGCTTCTATGGAGTTCCTCCATTATGCTAAATATGGTCTTACATTAATGAAGGTCCATTTCTCCTTCTTCAGTATTTTTATTCTTCGTATATTTTGTTAGCATGTGTTATATTGTATTTTTCTTGTGGTTGAAATTTGAAAGCATGTTAACTGTAACAGTTTATTCTCATCTAATGTTTCCTTTATCCAATATATTTACTATTCAAGTTAAAATGTGTTTGAATTTAATTTAATTCATAAATAATGAGTGACACTTAGTAGTTGAGTTGTGAAAAACGACGAATTTTGAGCCAACCTTATGATGAGAAATGTGCTGATCCTTTAGATTTTGCTTAAGTTAGGCGAAAGAATTTGGGTTGCAAGAATAAAGTGGGCCATTGAAATTTGTTGTGAATTAGATAATCTTTTACCAAGTATGCTTAAATTTGCTAGGCCTGTTAACATTATGTAGTTGCACTCTTTTATTAGTCCGTAAATAATTTTATAAGAATAATAAAAATCATAGTTACTATAGGACGGCCCTTAAATAATAAATGAGACGAGACTCGCCAAATAAAACGCACAAACTGCGGGGCCCTCATAAATGTATATATAAAAATATTTAGACTTCGGGATGAACCGTTTATCAAATTGCACGGCCTTCCCCAAAATAATAATGCGTTCGTCACTTTAGGCGCGCTTTTAATAATTTACTTTCCTAAACACGGGTGCATATTTATGTGACCCAAATCCAAATCTCAACGGAGTCGAAATGTGTCGATAATCACGGGTACATTGATTGTGACGTGGTTCGAGATGCATTTTCACGACGTTGCAATTCTCTTTAAAATAATAAATAATAAAAGAGGTTTATTAGCCTTTAAATAATAAATGAGACGAGCCTCGCCAAATAACAC
>MU692048.1:26424-41743 GCA_026770625.1 Nicotiana glauca
AATAATAATAATAATATTAAAAGCGGTTAAAAGTTAAAATTTGCACATAAGTTAAAGCATGTTATAAAATCAGATAAATAGGCCAAATATGACAGTTGAGCGACCGTGCTAGAACCACGGAACTCGGGAATGCCTAACACCTTCTCCTGGGTTAACAGAATTCCTTATCCGGATTTCTGGTGCGCAGACTGTTAAACAGAGTCATTCTTTTCCTCGATTCGGGATTCAACCGGTGACTTGGGACACCACAAATCTCCCAAGTGGTGATTCTGAATTAAAAAATAAATCCCATTTCGGTTGTCCTTTAATTGGAAAAACTCCCTTCACCACGCTCTTCGCGGGGTGCGGTAGCGCCGAAAGGAGGTGTGACATTGACCATTCGGCCACTGTGATTTCTTTCTTTTCTCTTTTTTGTAGCGAAGGCTTCTCCACCCCAGTTCATTGACAATATTAAATTGTGGATGGAAAGAATGATACCTTACGCGGAGGAATGTCGTACCTGGGCCGCATTTCGTGAACGATACGACCCGTCAGGTAATTCTTTGGCTTAGGTTTGGAAGTTCCCTCAGGTTTTGTTACCTGACTTACTCGTGTAGGCAGGTCGGAGCGCCCCTAAGAAGAAGAAAAACGTCATTACCTCGCCTAGGGCGGGGACTGACTCTGAGGGTGGAGATATACCCTGCGGCTCGTTCAGTGATGGCGCTCCCGAGGTTCCTCAGGAGGAGGTTGCGCCTGTGGCGGCGTCCGCAAGTGAAGTGACTCCTTCAATACTGTCCCCGCGGCCTGTGGATGAGACTTCTGAAGGTGAGGAGCCGCCAGAGAGAAAAAGACGGCGGTTGATAACGGGCAAGGGGATAGCCGCTGAAGACGAGAGTGCAGTGAGCCCCGTCAGGGGTCGAGGCCAGTTTTTATGGCCGAGGCTATCCGTTCTGGGAGGTCGGCTCCCCAAAGGAGGGTTGTCCCCGATGCCAGCCCAGCCCACATTCCGGAGAGTGGTTCGTCGGCTGCTGTTGGAGAAGTAGGCGACGGTGCCGAGAGGGTGGACCCTGAGGCCGCCCATGTGGATGCAGATGGGTTAACGAGGGGTCCGGCCCGTGTGGGGATGATGGCAGGTAGATCCAACCGCTGAATTCTGATCCCAGGAGGGTATAACCTATTGCAACACAGCGAGCAGGCCACAACGAATATGACCCTGTTATGTGCAGCTGCTGAGCGTGAAATGCTGAAAGGTGTTAGTGACGGGGATCTATCCCGGAGGGTCGCTGGCGCGGCCTTGCAGGTAGTTTTCAATTTTCTTTGTGTGCCGTGAGGCTAACTTTGATGCATACTGAATTGTTTTTCCCCTTTTTCTTCTCCTTTTTAGACTCTCATTTTGGAGGTAGAGAGGAGGCGACGAACACAAAGGAAGGCAGCCACTTTTAATAAGATGGCAAAAAAGTATCAGCGGTGCCGTGCCAAGCATCGGGCACTGGCGGACCTACTTAAGCAGGACCCGAAATTTTGGGTGTTTCGTGAGGGCCTCGAGCAGTCGGAGGCCCAACTGAAACGGAGGGTGATCGAGCTGGAGCAGGTTGATGAGAAGCTGATGGCCGCTTTGGCTCGGAACATTAAGCTGGAGACTCTTCTCCAGTCGAAGGAAGAGGAATTGGAGGTTGGCCGTGGGGTAGCGGCGGAAGCTGCTGATTTGCGAGCCAAGGTCGCTGCCTTGACCGCCGAGCTCGACACCAGGGCGGTTGAGATTGAAGCCCTTAAGTGGACTGATGCGCCAAGGTCTGATGAGGATGCGCATCGTGAGGTGCATGAGATGTGGGTGTATGCCGAGGCCAAACTAGTCGTGCTCAAGGAGTTCTTAGCTACGGGCCGAGCTACTAAGGCGGAGGTTCAGGAGCAACGGCATGTAGCTCGCATCACCCGCGAAGCCTGTGGGTTTAGTTCCGACTCCCCAGATCAGGCGGGCTATAATTCTGAAGACGTTAACCATCTAGGATACGGGCCCTGGATCTCTGCAACTTATCAACCCGGGGGCGGCAATGGACGAGATGGCAGTCAGGCGGGGGACGGTGAGCGGAATGGAGAAGCCCCTTAGGACTTGTATACATTTTTGTTTTTTTGTATTTTGAAATGTAAATGGGTCCTTTTGTACATGCATTTTTGGATGATAATGAAATTTGTACTTTTGCTGTTATTTTTTTCCTTTTGTATCTTTTATTTTTGGTATCTCGTCTCCGCATAGCGGATGCTCGCTTGCTTGTAGGATTCTTAGTGTGCTTCTCGAACGTTGTTTTTGTTATCCGCTTATATGAGGCAGCTTCGATGCTAAATAGTGGTGACTTTAGCTAATAATGGCATCGCTTCAATTGTTATTTACGTGCCTTTTGCCGTAGTCGAACAGGGTTGGCGACTGTTGGCGACGACAACCTTAGCCATAATATTGTCGATGGCCTTAGCCATGTACGTAACTTTGACTGTCCTCAGATTACTCGTTTGTCGTAGTCGATCTGGGTCGACTTATTGACGACGATGGCCTTAGCCACAATACTGTCGATGGCCTTGGCCATGTACGTAACTTCGACTATCGTCGAATTACTCATTTGTCGTAGTCGAGATGGGTCCACTTATCGACGACGATGGCTTTAGCCGCAATACTGTCGATGGCCTTAGCCATGTACGTAACTTTGACTGTCATCGAATTACTCGTTTGTTGTAGTCGAGCTGGGTCGACTTATTGACGACGTTGGCCTTAGCCATGTACGTAACTTCGACTGTCGTCGAATTACTCGTTTTTCGTAGTCGAGCTGGGTCGACATATTGACAACGATGGCCTTAGCCATGTACGTAACTTCGACTATCATCGAATTACTCGTTTGTCGTAGTCGAGCTGGGTTGACATATTGACAACGATGGCCTTAGCCATGTACGTAACTTCGACTGTCATCGAATTACTCGTTTGTCGTAGTCGAGCTGGTTCGACTTATTGACGACGATGGCCTTAGCCATGTACGTAACTTTTACTGTCGTCAAATTATTCGTTTGTCGTAGTCGGGCTGGGTCGACTTACTGACGATGATGGCCTTAGCCATTTACACGTTAGAGATGGCCTTAGCCGTTCATACATTGGAGATGGCCTTAGCCGTTCATACATTAGAGATGGCCTTAGCCGTTTACACGTTGGAGATGGCCTTAGCCGTTTACACATTTTGGAGATGGCCTTAGCCGTTCATACATTGGAGACGGCCTTAGCCGTTTACACGTTATAGATGGCCTTAGTCGTTCATACATTGGAGATGGCCTTAGCCGTTTACACGTTGGAGATCATGCTAGTCCAGTCCTTTTGTCATGTCAATCAGGAGAGCGCATGGAGTGGCTGGTATGATAAACTTGTTCCGCAAATATCTCCAGGTGTCCCCTCTGCCGCCTCGTTAAAAACCTTCCTGAGAAAACCCAATTAGGACAAAACTCGGGTAAGGGAAAAAGAGTGTGACTCGGGAGACGCCTTTTAGAAATGGAAATACTTGAGGTGGGCGATGTTCCAATTGTTTTGGAGAGTTTTTCCTTCCATTGTTTCTAATTGGAATGCTCCTTTACCTGTTGCTGCTGTGATTTTGTAGGGTCCGTCCCAGTTGGTGCCCAGTTTTCCTTCGCTTGGGTCTTTTGATGCCAATGTTTTGGCTTTGAGGACGTAGTCTCCCACTTTGAGTGGTCTTACTTTGGTTCTTTTGTTGTATTATCTTTCAACTTGTTGTTTCTGAGCCACCATTCTTATGTGGGCCATTTCTCTTCTTTCCTCGGCCTCGTCGAGGTCTTGAAGCCTGTTTATATCGTTCTCTGTTTCGCTGGTATGTGAATACCTCAAGCTTGGTTCGCCGACTTCGACTGGTATGACTGCGTCGATTCCATAGACCAGTGAGTATGGTGTCTCTCCTATGCAGGATTTTGGTGTGGCCCGGTATGCCCACAATACTTCTGGTAGTAGTTCGGGCCATAGCCCTTTGGCTTCCTCGAGTTTCTTTTTTAGTATGTTCAGTATTGTTTTGTTGGAAGACTCTGCTTGGCCGTTGGCGGCAGGGTGATATGGCGTGGAGAGTATTCGCCTAATGTGCCATTTGTCGAAGAATTCCGTCGTCTTCTAGACGATGAACTGTCGTCCACTGTCGCAACTGATTTCCTTGGGGATGCTGAAACGGCAGATGATATTCTTCCATATGAAGGCAATGACTTCCTGTTCGCGTATTTGGGCATACGCACCTGCTTCCACCCACTTGGAGAAGTAGTCAGTTAAAACTAATAGAAATCGTACCTTTCCTTGCCCTGCTGGTAGGGGACCGACTATGTCCATTCCCCATTTGATGAAAGGCCATGGGGAAGTGACTGAATGGAGAGGCTCTCCTGGTTGGTGTATCATGGGGCATACTTTTGACATTGTTCGCATCGGCGAACGTATTCCGCTG
This sequence comes from Nicotiana glauca, assembly GCA_026770625.1. Taxonomy (NCBI): domain Eukaryota; kingdom Viridiplantae; phylum Streptophyta; class Magnoliopsida; order Solanales; family Solanaceae; genus Nicotiana; species Nicotiana glauca. Next base: position 30,873 of record MU692048.1, read on the forward strand.
CCTCTTTCTTCATAATGGGCCAATAATAACCGGCTCGTATTATGCAGCGTACGAGGACGCGGTTGCCTGTATGGGCTCCGCAGTGACCCTCGTGTACCTCTTCGAGTACTGGTCTCATTTGGTGCGGCCCTAGGCACTTGGCTAGGGGTCCTCCAAACGTCCTTTTGTAGAGCTCGTGGTTTATCAGGAAATACCTGGCGGCCTGTACGCGGAGCTTCTTTGCTTCTTTTTTGTCAAGTGGGAGTGTACCATCCTGCAGATAGGATACAAATTGGTTGCGCCAGTCCCAAGTCAAATTTAAAGAGAGTACCTCAGTGTGATCAATGGATGAATGGAGGAGGGTGAACACGCTTTCTTTGTTGAAGTTTTTTGTGGCTGCGACCAATATTGCCAAACCGTCTACTTCAACGTTCCGTGCCCTCAAAATTTTTTTGAAGCGGCACTCGTCGAACTCAATCATTAATCTGTGGATCTCTGAATGATATATTTGCAATCTCTGCTCCTTGATTTGGTAAGTCCCAGTGACCTGGTTCACTACGAGTTGTGAGTCGCAGTGGAGAACGAGTCGTCGAGCCCCATATTTGATGGCTAGTTTTATATCTGCAATAACAACCTCGTATCCGGCCTCGTTGTTTGTCATTTCGGGGCACCGCACGGACTGGAAAATTATTTCGCCCGTGGGGACCTCGAGAACGAGTCCCAATCCTGATCCCGAGGCATTAGCGGCATCGTCAGTGTAAAGAGTCTATAGGTCGGTGTCGGAGGAGGTACGTCGTGCCTCCAGTTCCGTTTCTGGCAGTATTTCTGTGCTAAAATCGGCTATAAAGTCGGCAAGTACTTGCGACTTGATGGCGGTTCTTGGGTGATATGAGATATCGTGCTCGCTAAGATCTATAGCCCATCTGGCGAGTCTGCCTGATAACTCAGGCTTATGTAGGACACTTCTCAAGGGGAAGGTCATTACTACTTTTATGGGGTGGCACTGAAAATAGGGTCAGAGCTTTCGTGAAGCTACGACTAATGCCAGGGCTAACTTTTCAAGGTGTGGACACCGTGTTTCGGCGTCCACTAAGGTTTTGCTAATATAGTAAATAGGAGATTGTGTACCTTCGTTTTCGCGAACCAAGACTGCGCTGACGGCGACCTCGGAGACGACCAGATATACCAGCAAGGGCTCGCCTGGACTCGCTTTGTCCAGTAGTAGTGGCAAAGATAGGTATGCTTTCAATTTTCTTAAGGCTTCGACGCATTCCTCATTCCATTGTAACCCGTTATCTTTTCTCAACACATTGAAAAATTTATGGCACCTGTCGGAGGACCGTGAGATGAATCTGGATAGGGCGGCTATTCGCCCCGTCAGCTTTTGTACCTATTTTTTGCTGTTCAGAATCTCAAGTATTGTATCTATCGCCTTGATCTGATCTGGGTTGACCTCGATGCCTCGTTGAGACATTAGAAATCCTAAGAATTTTCCCGAGGCTACACCGAAGGCTAATTTCTCGGGGTTCAGCTTCATCCCGTACCTTCTCAATATTTTGAAGGCTTCTTTCAGATGGTCGACGTGGTCTTCTTTCTTTGTCGACTTCACCAGCATATCGTCGATATAGAATTCCATGGTCTTACCGAGCTGTTCTTTGAACATTCTGATGACCAGTCTTTGTTACGTAGCCCCCGCATGTTTGAGCCCGAAGGGCATTACCTTGTAGCAATATTTCCCTTGGTGGGTGATAAAAGTTGTTTTCTCCTGGTCCTCCTCGTCCATCATGATTTGATTGTAGCTGGAGTAGGCATCTAAGAAGCTCAACAGTTCATGTCCCGCGGTGGCGTCGATCAATTGGTCGATGTGGGGTAGTGGGAATGAATCCTTCGGGCATGCTTTGTTCAGATCAGTGAAATCCACACACATTCTCCATTTCCCGTTTTTCTTTTTGACCACGACGACATTGGCAACCCACTAGGGGTACTTCGATTCTTTGATGGAACCGTTGGCCAGTAATTTGTCTACCTCCTCGCTGACCGCTTCATTGATAGCGGAGTTTAATTTCCTTCTCATCTGTCGCACGGGCGGGTGTAATGGATCGACGTTCAGCTTGTGGGTGGCGATGTATCGCGGGATTCCTGGCATATCTGAATGGGAAAAAGCAAATAAATCTGCATGGTTAGTTAGGAATTCACGATACTTACTCAGGTTGGTGAGGCCGTGCCCGATGTAGGCTTTCTTTGTGAGGTCGGCGTCGTCCAATTGGACTAGGTCGAGATCTTCGACTGTTGCTTTACAGGCTTCCACGATGTCGGGGTCTCTGATGGCATCCGTTGTCAGGTTGACTTTAGTCCCCGACACAGCTGATTGCTATGCTTCTTCACTTGCCCCTTTTAGTCGTTTAGTGTGGGTGCAATCTTGAGCTATTTTGTAGCATTCCTGTGCGGTGCGCGGCTCGCCTCGAATGTTGAATACCCCCCACGGGGTGGGGAATTTGATCACTTGGTAAAAACTTGAAGGGACCGCTTGCATGGCATGTATTCATGGGCGTCCTATGATGACGTTGTAGGCCGTTTCCTGGTTCATCACGTGGAAAGTTGTTTCCAGCGTGACTCCTCCTGCTAAAACGGGCAGTGATATTTCTTCGGATGTCCGTTCCACTACATTGTTAAAACCAGTTAGTGTTATACAACGCGGTATTACCTTACCCTCGAGTCCCATTTATGCGAGGACCCTCGGGTGGATAATACAGGTGCCACTTCCGTTGTCAATCATGATTCTTTTAACATTCGTATCGGAGATGCGTAAAGTGATAACTAAAGCATCATAATGTGGGAAAGACAAACCGTAGGCATCGGACTTATCGAAGGTGATACTATCTTCGAAGTCGTCATACCGTTCATTGGCGATGGTTCATTTTAGTTTGTACGTGGTGGAGAACTTGACGTGATTGATTGCTGAGTCGTCGTCGCCTCCGACGATCATGTTTATCGTGCATGCGGGGGAGGGTGGCTTCGGCGGCCCGTGTGGTTGTTCCCGTCTGCACGCAAAGTTTATTTTCCCTTTGTCACTGAGTAATTCCCTTAGGTATCCCTGGTTCAGCATCCTGACCACCTCTTGCCGTAGGCCTATGCAGTCTTCTGTTTTGTGTCCCCGTTCCTGATGGAAGTCTCATAGGATGTTTGATTTCCTTGTGGCGGGGTCTGATTTCATCTTCTGTGGCCACTGCACTTTGGTGCCCAGCTTCTCCAGTGCGTACACTATTTCTGAAGGAGACACACAAAAGTTATGGGCAGATAATAAAGGAGGTGTACCTCTTTCGTTTCGGAGTGGGGCGACGTATCGCTGTAGAGCGTCCGTATGCCTTGGTGGTGGATGGGAGGATCTGGTGTATGGCTGGTGCCGGTCTTTGTTGGAGCGCGGGAGTTGTTCTCGCCGTCCTTTATTGCGTCGGTCCCTCCTTGTCTCTGAGTATATCGTCGTTAGCCATTGGGTCGGCCCATTAAGATCATCCTCGTCCGCTCGTACTTCAGCACAATTGTCGTTGTAGATTTCCTCCCATGTGGTAGGGGGATATTTCATGAGGCAGCTTAGTAGCTTCTTGGTTGCCCTCGAACCGTCCCTATTTAGCCCGTTCTGGAAAGCGGCGACTGTCATACCTTCCGATACGTTTGGCAGACTCAACCTTACCCTGTTAAACCTGGATAGGAAGTCCCTGAGTCCTTCCCCTGCGGTTTGCCTGACGGCGAAGATGTCGTTGACCCTTGCTTCCGCTTTCTTTGCTCCTGCATGGGCGGTGACGAACTTATACGCCATTTCCTCGAACGTTGATATTGCCTTAGCTGGTAGTTGAGAGTACCACATTAGGTCCCCTCCTGTCAACGTCTCGCCAAACTTCTTCAGCAGCACCGATGGTACCTGCTCTTTTGATAGGTCGTTGCCCTTCACAGCAGTGACATAGTGGATCAAATGATCCTCGGGATCTGTGGTTCCGTCATATACCCTCAAGTAGGGTGGCATCTTGAAGGTTTTTGGGATAGAGTGAGGGGCAACTTCTTCGGTATATGGTTGTTCGACGAACCTTCCCACGTCGCATTTTGGTAGCAACTTGGGAGCACCGGGGATCTTGTCTACCCTCTCTTAATGCTCTTTCATTTGGTCACAAAACGCCTTGTTTTCATTCTCCATTTCTTCCATCTTCTTTAGGATGGCTGTTAGCGTGCCATCGTTGGCCTGTGCTTCGATGGTTTTGTTATTTGCTCGTACAACCTCAGGTTCACCCATGGCAGCAGTGATGCTTACCGTTGGCATATGCCTGACGTTACTTTGCGGTGACTTCTCAACCAAGCCACTTAAAGTAATTGTTAGTCATTCTTCCAGTAGCTTCTTGACAACCGAGGGTGCTTCCTTAGCCGCAGATGTGGAAGCTCCTTTTTCATGCAAGATCGTCAGATCTTCAGATGGAGAAGGTGAGATCTCTGCACCTGGTGTGGTGCTAGGGGTTGCATTCAAGATACCCTCGTCGCTGGCCTCGTTGAGAGGACCAAGGAGATTGGATGTAACACCCACTATTGCTTTCGATCTTGTGTTATTTTCGGCCATCTTTTCGCGTGGTGTAAAGAATGGTAGTTGGTTATTCTCTAGGTGGATACTATGATTTTGATTCTCGAAATCCCCACAGACGGCACAAAATTGTTTGGCTCAAAAGTTATCAATATACTTTGTAAGCTTAAAAACAATCAAAAGATAAATGAGGGTAAATCGTAATCAAATGTAATAAAACCTAGAGATAGAAAAGATAAAATTATTGTAGTAGATCTGATAATATGAACTCGAGAATAAGTGTTCGTTAGATGTAGAGATAGAAGGAGTAGGAGAAAATCAGAGAGTTGTATTATTCGAGAATAATAATGATGCCCCTTTACAATGAGAAAGTCTCCTTTATATAACAGGAGGCCTTCCTCGAAATAATCATAAAAGTACAAAAAGTAGTCGACGTCCCCCTAGTGAGGACGCTGAATTTTAACTGGCGTCGCCTTTGTTCTCATGCCCATGTCGTACCCTTGCTTTAGTTGACGTATGCTCAATGGGCATACCCATCGGCGTAGACACATTGAGGGCCAAATTTGACCCTATACAGTTTGGTTCAAAACACATCTTCTAGTTTCATTATTCCCTAAAAATTGAAAAACATACAAGTGAGGACAATATGCAATTGTTGTTGTTGCCTCAAACTACTTCACGAACCCATGGAAATGTGCAGAGTATCTCAATTAATCCTGAAAGTTATTTAATTTATACACCCAAGTATTATTTTCGGTTCGTATAATTTGTCGTTTTCTTAAGTTAAATATGGTCAAAATATTCTTTCTAAAAAAAGTGAAGAAATATTTCAATATGCTACATTTGCAATGATATAACTTCCATTTGTTATTAGTGAGAGAAGTCATTTTATCATATTTCAACGAGAAACGATTTTAAGATATGTTGATGACACAGACAACTAAAAGAACTCATATATGCCTTCTAATATAAGAGAAAATAAAATGTTAAAATTACAATTATAAGTTTTTCATAAAGGACAAGATATCATAGTTCTTTTATAAATAAATAAAAAATGAGCCACCTAACGTATTACTACCTCCTATGCAGAAATTGAAAATAAAAGGAGTTAACACCTTTAACGGAAAGTCGGAAATCAACTGTAATACATGATCAGAAAAGAGACTTGTTTTCTTTATCGTACAGGATATCCGATATTTCATATATATACCAAAATATATCAACTTACATCATTAAATTGATTTAGGAAAATTACCAGTTATGTCCATTTATAAGTAACTCATTACAAAAATTGGCCAATTGATAAAATATTACTAATATTAGCCAAATTAGCCACTTAGCTATTTGTAGCAAAAAAATATTAAAAGTTTATTTTGTTTTGAGTGGGTGTTATTAGAATAGATTTGGCACAACTTAAGGAACTTGAATCTCAGTTTTGGGATGATTTGGTGAAGTTTTGAGGTGGTTTGATTTGAAAATTCGAATAAAAAGCTAAGCATGAAAAAAATGGTATGTGTATCACACTGTGTATCATTTGTGTATCACATATGTATCATATTTGTATCAACTGTGTATCACACGTATATTCATGTATACTTGTGTGTGAGATAAATGCGTGATACATGTTTGATACATGTGTCGTAGAAGACTTTTTGAACTCGATTTAATTATGATTTTCGATACAAAACCAGTCCAAATCGCCTCCAATCTTCCTTAAATTTTGTATATTGACTTATCTATATATTTTCAATGAATTTCAACTATACCCATTGAAAAAGTTCTTTTTTTGTTTAGATTTTTGGAATATTGTATAATTTTTGTATTTCATCACCTTATTTGTTACCCCGTCCATGAAATTTCCTTTCCGTCTTGTATCTAATGCTGCTAATCACGCTTAAAAATATAGAAAGTGATTTTTGTATGTGATTCTTTGAGAGAAAGAACCCTATTATTTGGTTTTTCAATTTTTGTTGGCTAGTTTTGATAAGTTTATGACTAATGGCTAGAAGTTGATAAGTTAAGTTTTATTTGGGACATTTGTGTACGTTTCCCAATGATTTAATAGGGTGAGAATATGAATTAATTAATCATGATTAAGTTATAATAGTTTATGTCATATATTTATTTCGACGATGTAAACAAGGGGTGCGGGTAGTTTTTACTACACTTAACAACCTTCCTATTATTAAGAGAGAATAACTTTTGTTAGTATGGTTTGGTATAAATACACGGTATGAGTAAGTTTTTATCTTTATTTGCTAATGAGCCTGCAGTAGGTGAGTTTAATAGAAATTAATCACAATTCACAACTCGTGTATACACACAATTCAATTTGCAATCAGCATAAAGAATTAAAATAATATTGGGAGAAATATAATATAAATATACAATGTAAATGTGATACATGTTTATGAATAGTTCATGTCAGAATATTGTTTATAAATAGAGTCCTACCTACAATTAAGTTAATCTAAGAAAGTTTCAACCAGAGGCGGAGTTAGGATTATAAGTGTATGAGTTCTAAATTACAAATATAGGGTCTCAGAAAAAGTCACTGGATTTTCTTCTATTGTATCTCTACTGTAGACATATGAAAATTTTCCAGCAGTAAGTGAAACATGACTCTATTCCAACAAATAAGCAAATCAAGAATAAGGGATGATGCAGTTAAACGAGACCCAAATATCAAAAATGAGTATGCCGTGCAATTTTTACACCTTTGAACAAATGTCAAATAAATCGGAAAATGGGAGTACCTGTTAAGTTACAAGACCATCAAAATTGAATCTTCATCGAGCAACCGTAAGTTCAACATGATTAAGAATATCTTTTTGTAACCTTTCTTGAAGAACCCATCTATTAACCCAAACATCTTCTCTGCTTTCGCTTTCCTCTCTCCTAAGTTCAACCCAGCTTTCCTCACAACCACTCCTCTCCCACTATGGGTGTAAAAGGGGGATTTTGGGAGCTGATTTTTGTTGAGTTTTGTAGGTGAAGTTTGGGATGTTTTGGAGCTGGAGTTTGAGGCAGCTTTCATGGAGAAAAGCTATTGATTTTCAGTTGAGTAAGAAGGCTCTTTAACGGTGGAGAATAGTATTTTTGTTGTTGGAGATGAAGGAGTTGGTGCGCTTTCATCTAGGGTTTTTTAATCTCATGGCAACCCCAATGTTTTTGGTTTGGAAGTTGAGAAGATTAGAAAAATCAGCCACGATGTCGTTTAATTTGTGCTATCTTAAAAAGAAAAACTGTAAAAAAAAAGGTTTGGAAGTTGAGAAGATTAGAAAAAAACATCCACGATATCGTTTAATTTGTGCTATCTTAAAAAGAAAAGCTGTAAAAAAATGAGAAAATAGCTAACTGCTTTCAACAAGATTTAAACCTGCGTGCTGTCAGCGCAAACCCAGAACTCTTACCATTGAACCCAAACACCGTTTGTTATTGAGTTTGGCAGGATATATTTATATATAAAGAGTAAATTTTTCAATACAAATACAGGGTTTCGGAAAAAGTCACTGGGTTCGCCCGAACCCGCACCCTCTATCGTAGCTCCGCCCCTGGTTTCAACATGGCTAAAGCATGTTGTCTTCTTCATCACTATCTTCATGGCGATGACAGGTTTTCCAATTTTTTTGCTTACTTTAACTTTTATTTTGTTAATTAAGTAGCTTTTGTGGATAAACACAATTAGCACCCAATACCATTTTTTTTTCCACCTCTCAAGTCGACAGGGTCGAAGCTACATGTATTAAAGGGCGAAAATAAAATATAATCAGATTTTAAGTGGTAATTGAAAATAATTATAATTTCAAAAGTAATTAAAATTTAATTATTTTTTATGTAAAAATAAATCTGAACGAAAATACTGTTCAAAATCCGAAAAATATTTCAGCATAATATACTAAAGTTCGAATTTTTTACATGTGAACTTCCATCATAATATACTGGAGTACTAGTATAATATACTGGTCTAGCATAATATGTTAGACGTTCATACGTAGGTGCTCCAATCTTTCGTATATTATGATGGAACGTTCCGTGTTGCAGTAAAATAGTGGCTATTTTTCAATGACTTTGCAAACGCTGGTTATTTTAATTACCAGTCCGAAAACTGGGTAGCCGATGCTATTTTCACTGTATTAAAGGGCGGTCAAATTGACCAGCGGCAGTCAAAAAATTATAACGTATATATAGGTAAAGTATTAGATTTTTAAGGTATATAACATATATTGAACACCATTTATCGAAAAAAAATTCAATTATTTCAAGTTTCAACACCCTTAAGAGAATTTTGGCTTCGCTACTACAAGTCGATGATACATATTGTCCGCTTTGACTTAACAAAGAAGACTTCATGAATTTGGTCCTGGGGCTATGGTAGATTGAGCTCAAAAGGTCATGTACCAAGTGAACTTATGCTCTTTCTTAAACAAGACTTTACTTTACACTCTATTTTCAATATTGAATTTGCCTAATGTTATATGCACTCCTTTAAATTTGTAAACCTCTCCTATATTAGGAGTATTTATGGTATTTTCATACTTTTCCTCGAGCGTGATTCGATCCCAGGACCTACATAGATAGAGATGCTTTTACCAACTGAGCAAGCTTCACTTGTCTTAAAAGTATATCATCTGTTCAGAAGTTTGTGGGTCTTTTTTTTTTGTCTCTATGTCCTTTGTTATGGACGTCACAATATTTATTTACGTTTGTTTCAGACCTGCAAGTGATGGCGTTACGGAATTTGCCTCGAGATGAATTGATGATGAAAAATAAATTACTTCCACTTAGAGATTTCATAACTTGTGACAGAAATTGTGATACTAACAGTGATTGTTCAGATGGTTGGATTTGTAAATCATGCATATATGTTCCAGTTGTTAACTCGAATACCTTATCCCTATGAGTGGCGATGCAATGCCTAAAAATACTATCTTAATTATGAAGTATTATGCAATTCAAGAGTGAATAATGTTAGTTGATGCTACATTTATAAAATAGTTTTAAGTGCATTTGAATCAAGTAATTCCTATGTAATGTTTGTTTTTCTTTTTGAACTATGTGTAATATGAATAAATGGAGGAGAAAAATCATGAGATTATTTTCATTCCAACTTTAAATACTAGCACTATGTCTTCTTTTTGTTTTTTTGTTTCTCACTCAATATTCGGTACCCGCATTGAAGCCTGATTAAATCTAGAATGCACGTCGGAAAGTTTCACATTGGGGATAAAATACTCCCTAACAAAAGCGACCCCATTCTGGGCTCGAACCCGAGACTTCTGGTTAAGGATGAAGGAGTACTTACCACTCTACCAGCAGAGACGGATACAACCAACTGACACCGGGTTCAATTGAACCCATAACTTTTAATGCAAAGCATAAATTTATATGTAAAAGTTCACTAGAATTGAAATAAATAAATATGAACCCATATTTTTAAAAATACAATGGTTCATGGTAAGAACCTTAAAGGCTGAACTCATAGAGTTTAAATCATGAATCCGCCTCTGTCCACCACAATCGTTATTAGTACTATGTCTTGTTGTTGCCAGGGGTGAATTTAGGGGGGGCGGAAGGGTGTTCATCCGAACCCTTTCGCGAAAAATTACACTATATATATATAGGGTTAAATTTAATTTTTTTGGATATATATTAGATGTTGCATTCTCTTGACACAAATTTTAATATTAACTTAGTGGTGAAGGGGATCAAAATATTTATAAGGGCCCAAGTTCGATTCCCACTTCTTACACACCATAATTATTTTTTCTCATTTTTTCTTTCCACTGCTTGAACAGGTACATAACGCAGATACTATTGTTTTCCTTCAACTTCTTTATCTTATTTAATAACTAAAATAGTTGTTTTTGCAATTATCTTTTGCCCATTTTTTGTTTATTATATAGTATACATGATTCTTTTTTTTTTGTGCCTTTTCTTCCTTATAATGTCCCTTTTTACTAGTTTTTTTTGGGGTAAAAACAGTTACTTCAAAATAAACTAATGTATCATCTTTAATCCAACATTTGTTATCATGAATTTGAACGATAGTTTAGTTTCTATTTAGATTTAATTTTTTTTATGAACCCGTTTGACATTACATTTGGATTCAACAAATTTCGATGAATTCATTTGATAAAATTTTTACTGTTCACTTCTTTATAATATTGAACCCCTTGTTCGGAATTCTGGCTCCGCCTACAGCTAATTCTATGTATGCTCATATAATAGATAAATTTAATTTTTGTACATATTTATACATTTCTTAATATCATATATATATATATATATATATATATATATATATATATATATATATATATATATA
>MU692048.1:50898-64979 GCA_026770625.1 Nicotiana glauca
CCCGAGACCCTCGGGACCTCAACCAAATGCACAGATATGTTATATTACTTCATTCAAACTTGCTCGCAACATAAAAACACCATCACAAACATCAAAATCATCGAATTCTCATGGATTCAAGCCTAAGTTTCACTAAAACTTTCGAAACTTGCATTTGATCTAAAACCCGACCTAAACACCTCCGAATGATCTGAAATTTTGCACGCATATCCAAAATCACCTAACGGAGCTACTGCAACTCTCGAAATCCCAATCCGACCCTCGGATCAAAATCTCACCAACCATCCGGAATTTGCCAAAATCCGACCTTAGCCAATTCAAGCCTAATTCTACACCGGACATCCAAATTAAATTCCGATCGCTCTCCTAAGTCACAAATCACCTCCCGAAGCTAACTTAACCACCGGAACTCACATCCGAGCCCTCTAACTACATAATCAACTTCCGGTTGACTTTTTTGAAACAAACTCCCTTCTAAGAGGCTATATGCCTTATTTTTAACCAGAATCAATCCAAATTCACCCGATAGACTCTAATACTGATATAGAACATGAAACAACACAATAAGGGGGAAACGGGGAGGTAACTCTCGTGACGACGGGCCGGGTCGTCACAAAAACAATGGCCAGAAGAATGATGACAACACAATCGTCGTAATGTAAAACAATGATAATATTGTTCTCTTCATAAATGACGAAGAGGAATGCATGCATTTGGCAGGTCCAGAGTCGGAATGACTGGTTGACACATCAGCATCTTATCATGCCACACCAGTAAGAGCTCTTTTTTGCAGATATGTAGTAGGTGATTTCGGCACTGTGAGAATGGGTAACACAAGTTACTCAAAGATTGCGGGGATTGGTGATATTTGTATCAAGACAAATGTCGAATGCACATTGGTTCTAAAAGACATACAGCATATAAATGATTTGCGGATGAACTTGATCCCGAAAATTGCTTTAGACCGAGATGGATACGAGAACTATTTTGCAAATCAAAAGTGGAGACTCACAAAGGGATCATTGGTGATTGCAAAGGGAGTTGCGCGTGGCACGTTGTACATGACAAATGCAGAAATATGCCGAGGTGAATTGAATGCGGCACAAGATGAGATTTCTGCAGATTTGTGGCACAAACGAATGAGTCATATAAGCGAGAAGGGATTGTAGATTCTTCCCAGAAAATCACTCATTTCTTATGCTAAAGGTACAACGATAAAACCTTGTGACTACTGTTTATTTGATAAGCAGCATAGAGTATCATTTTAGACATCGTCTAAAAAAAATTGAATATATTTGATTTGGTATATTCTGATATTTGTGATCTAATGGAAATTGAATCAATAGGCGGTAACAAATATTTTGTTACTTTTATTGGTGATGATTCATGAAAATTATGAGTATATATTTTCAAAACCAAAGATCAGGTGTTCCAAGTTTTCTAGAAGTTTCATACTCTGGTGGAAAGGGAGACGGGTCGAAAGCTAAAACGTCTCCAAAGTGACAATGGAGGTAAGTACACTTCAAGGGAATTTGAAGAGCACTATTCAAGTCATGCGATCAGACATGAAAAGATAGTTCCTGGAACCTCATAGCACAATGGTGTAGCTGAGAGAATGAACCGCACAATTGTTGAGAAGGTGAGATGCATGTTTAGAATGGCTAAACTGCCTAAGTCATTCTAGGGTGAAACAGTTCAGACAACCTGTTACCTGATCAATAGGAGTCCATCAGTTCCATTGGAGTTTGACATTCCAGAGAGAGTTTGGACCCACAAGGAGGTGTTTTACTCACATTTGAAGGTGTTCGATTTCAGAGCTTTTGCACATCTACCAAAGGAGCGGAGAACAAATCTGGATAATAAATCAATTCCCTGCAAATTCATCGGATATGGAGATGAAGAGTTCAGGGTACAGATTGTGGGATCCTGTAAAGAAGAAGGTCATTAGAAGCAGAGATGTAATCTTCCGAGAAAGTAAAGTTGGAGTTGCAGATGATCATCCAGAGAAATCCAATAATGGTATAATTCCTAACCTTGTTACCATTCCTTCTACTTCCAATAATCTCACAAGTGCAAAAAGTAGGACCGATGAGGTTGCCGAGCAGAGAGAGAAACCTGTGAGGTTATTGAGCAAGGGGAGCAACTTGATGATAATGTCGAGCAAGTGGAGTATCCCATCCAGGAAGAAGAACAACCTCAATCTCTAAGGAGATCAGAGAGGCTAAGGGTAGAGTCATGCAGGTACCCTTCCACGGAGTATGTCCTCATCAGTGATGAGGGGGAGCCAGAAAGTTTTAAGGAGGTACTGTCCCATCCAAAAAAGAACCAGTAAATCAAAGTCACACAAGAAGAGATGGAATCTTTACTGAGAAATAGCACGTACAAGTTGGTTGAACTTTCAAAGGATAAAAGACCACTCAAAAGCAAATGAGTCTTTAAACTCAAGAAAGATGGAAATGGCAAGTTGGTCAGATACAAAGCTCGATTGATGGTAAAATGCTTCGAACAGAAGAAAGGTATTGATTTGACGAAATTTCCTCATCTGTTGTCAGAATGAATTCTATTCGAACATTCTTGAGCTTAGCAGCTAGCCTTGATCTTGAAGTGGAGTAGTTCGACGTGAAAACTGTATATTTTCATGGAAATTTAAAAGAGGAGATCTATATGGATCAGCCAGAAGGATTTGAAGTAGCTGAAAGGTAACACATGGTGTGCAAACTGAATAAGAGTCTTTATGGGTTGAAGAGGGCATCAAGGCAGTGGTACAAGAAATTTGACTCATTCATGAAAAGTCAAACTTACATAAAGATATATTCTGATCCATGTATATACTTCAAAATATTTTCTAACAACAACTTTATTATTTTGTTGTTTTATGTGGATGACATGTTAATTATAGGAAAAGACAAGGAGCTGATTTCAAAGTTGAAGGAAGACTTATCTAAGTCCTTTGACGTGAAGGACTTTGGCCCAGCACAACAAAATTATGAGAATAAAGATGTTCGAGAGCGAACAAGTAGAAAGTTGTGGCTGTCTCAGGAGAAGTACATTGAACATGTACTAGAACGTTTCAACATGAAGAATGCCAAGCTAGTCAGCACACCTCTTGCTAGTCATCCGAAGTTGAGCAAGAAAATGTATCCTACAACAATGGAGGAAAAGGAAAGCATGACCGAAATTCCTTATTCCTCTGCCGTCAGAAGTTTGATGTATGCAATGGTATGCATTCGACCTGATATTGCTTACGCAGTTGGTGTTGTCAGCAGATTTCTTGAAAATCCTGGAAAAGAACACTGGGAAGCTGTCAAGTGGATACTCAGGTACCTGAGAGGTACCGCAAAAGATTGTTTGTGCTTTGGATGATCTGATCCAGTCTTGAAGGGCTATACAGATGCGGATATGGCAGGTGACAACGATAACAGAAAATCCACTACTGGATATTTGTTTACTTTTTCAGGGGGAGCTATATCATGGAAATCGAGGTTGCAGAAGTGTATCGCACTCTCTACAACTGAAGCGGAATACATTGCCGCTACTAAAGCTGGCAAAGAAATGATATGGTTGAAACGGTTCCTTCAAGAGCTTGGCTTGCATCAGAAGGAGTATGTTGTCTATTGTGACGGTCAAAGTGCAATAGACTTAAGCAAGAACTTCATGTACCATGCAAGGACCAAACATATCGACGTGAGATATCATTGGATCCGAGAAAAGGTAGAAGGTGATTCTCTACAAGTCCTGAAGATCTCCACAAGTGAGAATCCTACATATATGCTGACCAAGGTGGGACCGAGAGACAAGTTCGAATTGTGAAAAGAACTTGTCACCATACAATCAAATTAGAAGTCCGGTGTTACCTCTTTTAGAAGAATGAGTCTGGAGGGGAAGATTGTGGGGTCCATCCACATTAAATAATATATAAAAAAGGGATAGAAATAATGATGCCAAATGCAGATTTGATTGAGGGAAATCAACAAGATTTCAATTGCAGATGGTGGGCGTCAGAATGACAATTTGCATCGCAAATTGTAACCAGTCCTTCATTCTGATTGGTCCAAATGGGAGGTGCTATCACCTATACAAAAAGAGCTTTGGCTCTCACTTCATCACACCAATCTAAGAGCAAAATATTTTTGAGAGTTAGGGAGCAGTGTGAGGTATTCACATCACAGGCGGTGTAGTCCGCGAGAAAAAATAGAGAGTGTGAGCGATATTGTAGTGATGTTTGAAATCTTAAAAGAGGGTTATTTCTTTTGAGTGTATAGTGGTTCCTAGAGTATTTTAATCGGACTACTGTGTGTAAAATTTCTCATTATAGTTGATTACTTTGCTCCTCTCGGGCTCGTAATTTTTTCCCTCATTTAGAAGGATTTTCCACGTTTAAAATCTTTGTGTCCTTGTTGTTCCTTTTGTTCTTATTGATTACCGTATCTCGGTACTATATTATTGTTCCGCTATTATTACCATGAATTTTATTTCTGTGAGAGGTTTATTTCCAACAACTGATATCAGAGCACAGGTTCTGCTCATTCACAAAAGTAATATTCACTATCGGTAGTACTGTACTCGGTGAAAAAATATCTGGAGTAAAGCACGAGATAACAAAATTCAACGGAGATAGTGATTTCTCAACATGGCAAAGAAGGATGAGAGATCTGCTCATCCAACAAGGTTTACACAAAGTACTAGATGCTGATGTCAAAAAGCCTGATACGATGAAAGCTGAGGATTGAGCTGACTTGGATGAAAGGGCTGCTAGTGTAATCGGGTTGCACTTATCAGATGATGTGGTAAATAACATCATTGATGAAGACACCACATGTGGCGTTTGGACGAGGTTAGAAAGCCTATACATGTCCAAAACGCTGACAAATAAATTGTACCTGAAGAAGCAGCTACACGCCCTACACATGGGTGAAGGTACGGATTTTTTGTAACGTTTAAATGAATTTAATGGACTCTTAAAGCGTGATCGCAACCACGAGATTAGCCTTCATGTTCAACGAATCACCATTAGTTCCATAGCGTATCAAGAGAACCAACACTGGATTACGATCACCACCGGTTCCGCGGTCTTTAAACCAGTAACTATTATGTCATTTTCACATGTAATTGCATACCAAACCTAAAAATAGTTGCCATATGAGTTAGTCTTAATATAGTCAAATGAATAAGAAATGTGATATAACAACAAGAAATCTTACTTTTTCATGTTTCAACTTGTTCATTCTAACACTGCAAAGTGCTCTATTTAAAAAGTTTTTCTTATATATATTTATCCTGAAAAAAATCATAATATAAATAAAAAAACTTCGTGATTGGTATACTGGATATAAAAAATTTAAGAGGTTTCTATCTGTTGATTCTACATTTTTCGAAGAGGAATATTTGTGTACTTATTAAACACACCGGCATCAAGATTTGTAAAAATTACTTATCTCGCGAAGATTTCTAAAGTCGACTAAAAATTGTGTAAAACTATTCAATTATTTTTTAACTTATTAAAATACCATCTAAAAATAGAAATATAACAAAATTTTGAAATAATGGTCATTCAAGGTTTCCTCTTTCAGAATAAAATGCTAATTTACTATCCAAACGTTTAATTTAAATTTTAAAAGAAAAAAAAGATAAAAATTAAGTAAAGAAATAGATTATGATTAATTTTGGTACTCTGATGTTTCTATTTACTGATGTTCACGTATTTTGTTTCCTTATGATATCTTAAATAAGTTATATGTTATGGAATATTAATATTAATGTGGAACTTAATATTGTAACGACCCGACTGGTCGTTTTACTGTTTAGAACCCTATCCCATAAATAAAAACTACCTGCACTTACTTTAGCTAATTTATGACTTGCGGGGGCAGTTGGTTCGGAAGTTAGAAGAGTTTTGAGTAAGAAAATATCCATTTACTTCTTTAAGATTTCCTTAAAAGGTCAAGTTTGACTTCGGTCAACTTTCTTGGGAAATTGACCCGGATTCATGATTTGATAATTCCGGAGTATCCGTGAAAAAATATGGGACCTGAGCGTATGCTCGGAATCGAATTCCGAGGTCCCTAGCCCGAGTAATGAATTTTTCTTGAAATTGTTAAATTGAAGTTTTAAAGAATTAAATAAATTAAGTATTCATTGATTTTCTAGGTATCGAGCTCGGATTCTGGTTCCGAAACTTGGTACAGGTCCGAAATATCGGTTAACACTTTCCCGTAAAATTTGATGTCAATCCGAGTAGTTTAAGGACGTTTTGACCCGTTAAAAGAAAATTAAGAACTTAAAGTTCAATGGTTTGATTCATTTGGTTTTGGGGTTTGATTCCTCGGTTTAGCGTTGTTTTGAGTATTTTGAGGGTTCGAGTAGATCCGCCTCGTAATTTCAGACTTGTCGGTATATTCGGGCAGGGCTCTGGAGCCCCGAGCGTCTGGTTGAGGTTCGAGTGAACTTAGAAAGTTGAAAAAGGGCTGAAGGCTACTGCTTCTGTCATAACAACATCTGCGGTTCAAGGACCGCAGAAGCGGGACCGCAGATGCGGTCAACTGATCGCAGAAACGGCCCAGGGCAGGCCCAAGGGAAACCGCACAAGCGGCCCAGGAACCGCATAAGCGGTTCCGCAGAAGCGACCTTTAGACCGCAGATGCGGTCCAACATCCCTTAACCTAGAGCCGCAGATGCAGCCTCCTTTCCGCAGGTGCGGGACCACAGATGCGGTCCCCAAGCCGCAGAAGCGAAAATCGCTGGGCAGTGAACTCTTTTTATTCGAATTCAAGTGCATTTATTTCACATTCTTCTCCTCACTTGGGCGATTTTGGGGCTTCCAAAGAGAGAGTTTCCACATATCATGAGAAAGGTAAGTAATTTCCACTCCCCCTTAGTTTAAATACATGAATATTAGGTAGATTAAACACTAAAAACTAAGTAAAATCAAGGGTTAGAGCTAGACCTAGGGTTTTAATAAAACTATGATTTAATCATGTAATTTACTATGTAATGAACTAAAAGTCATATATTATTGATCCTTAGGACATAGAGAACAACTTCCTTCGAAAAATCTAAGAATCCAGGCACGTGGGCCCGGGGTCGGAATTTAGGAAACTTGTGTTAATGGTTGGGGAACTTCTTAAATAGCTAAGATTTGATCTTGTGAGGTTATATTAATTAGTTCTTACTTCGTTTAATAAGTTTGGGAGCGTTCGGCTTTCAATTAAGGACTTGGATTCGTTCTTGGAAATTGGAAGTGCACTTCGGAGCGAGGTGAGTCTCCTTTCTAACTTTGTAAGAGGGAAATGTCCCCATAGGTATAATAAATAACTAAATTGCTTTTATATGCGGGGGCTACGTACGTACAAGGTGACGAGAGTCCGTGCGTAGCGACTATATGATAGTCCGGGTAGTCTAGGACCCCAAAGCATGTTATATTTGGAATATCTGTAATCTTGTTGGCTGTTGAATTGCTTAGATCCTAACGAGTTGATAACTGGAATTCTAAAAGGATTTAACTTAAAAGAGAATTGACCTGTACTTGGAAGAACATGTATTTCTATGTGTACCTGCGTCGCATGTATGATTCGCGAGCGGGGTGACTGTTTATTTACATTTTTACTGCATTGCACGTATGATTCGCGAGCGGGGTAATAGATGCATCTATGGTTTGAGCCGTTCGACCCGCGGCAATGCACATTTACTTTTCTATTGGATCGGACCGTACGTTCCTCGGTGGTTATTTGCGCATGAGTTATCTAGCTTTCTACCTGTGGTTCAAACTTCAGAATTTGTTTAAATATTTACATATGAATGCACACTCTTTATGGAAGGTTAAAGGGAGAATTTCTATTTCATACTTGGAAATTTTATGACTTGAGTTATACCTGCTTATTATAAATTATTCTCATTTTTTCTTGACCTTAGTAAGTATCAAGTCGACCTCTCGTCTCTACTTCTTCGAGATTAGACAGTATACTTATTGGGTACATATTGTTTATGTACTCATGCTATGCTTCTGTACTTAAATGTACAAGATTTGAGGCAGGTGGATCTGGATACTATTCTGCTGCGCATCAGTGAGCACATCTGGGACTTCTACAGTGAGCTGCTACTCCTTCACGCCGATCCGCAGCCGCAGAAGTCTTTCTTTATATTTTTGTTTCCTGTCTATCCTGATTCAGATAGTAGGATAGTGTATTATTCTTTTGTGTACATTCTACTAGTCACCCGTAGCTTGTGACACCAGGTTCTGGCACACACATTAGTAGATATTTATTTTGGGGTTGTATAATCATTTGATACTTTATTTATCACTTCTGGCCTTAAAATTTTTAATTTGAAAATCGGTTATGTTTAGTTTTGGTAAAATTAGAATGAAAACTCAATTATATTTCTGCGTTGGCTGGTCTGACAATGGTGTCGGGAGCCCTCATGACCTGTTATGGAAAATGGTACGTGACAAATATAACGAATTTGAGTTCTACTAAAATAAGAATATTAACTATAAGATACAAATGATAATCTCTTATAAATACCGTAGCGTTTTAAATAGGTCCTTATTAAATTCATAAAAAATTATAAGACAATGTAGAAACAAATTCAATTATGTTGATCCTCAAGGATGAAAGTGAGATTATTTGCCTGCTATTTTTATATTAGATAAATTGAGATTAAAAAGAAAAACTAATTCATTTCCGATTGGAGGAGCAAATATCATTTTTATTTTGGAATCATTAGGTTTTGTGGGTAAAGTCTTGAAACTTGATCTACAAAATGAAAAAATAAACTGTTAAAATTACAATTATAAGCTTTTCATATAGGATAGGACATCGTAGTTCTTGACTTCTTTCATTAAAAAAAATAAAAATGAGCCACATAACGTATTACTACTCCCCCATTCAGAAATTGATAACAAAAAGGAATAAATATCTTAACCAAAATCAACAGTACCTTACGTGATATATCCGATGTTTATACCAAATTATATCAATTTACCTTGGTTAAATAATTTAATAGAGTGAAAATATGCCTTAATTAATCATGATTATGTTATAATAGTTTATTAGCAAACATATGTCATATATTTATTTGGATGATATCACAACTCGTGTATACACCCGATCATATTCCCACAAACCAAAACAATCAATTTATGAGTTTTAAGTTTTGTGCAGTATAAGAACTATTTACAACATGCCACTTGGAAGGTAATTGCAGGTAACTTTAGTCATTAAGGGCATTTCCAACGTTGCCCCCCATGCTCCATAATGGGAAAATTTTTAGGGGAATTTTGCTCCAACCCTTTCTCATTTTTGTTCCCAAAATGGAGGATGAATAGTGTTCCCTCAAATATGGGGATACACTATTCATCTCCCCCATTACTATTCATCCATATTTTATTATTTAATCTTTTAATTTATCTCTTTATATATACATAATTATATTTATGCAATGTCGTTATAATATTAATATTATATCTTAACTTTGGTGTATAATGTTGATAAATTAATTTTCGTGCATTTATTATTTTTATGTAAAATTATAAGTTAATTGTACAAAAAATATATAATTATCTCAAAAAATGAATGGTGCAAATATAAAATATTAGATATTGTTAATATTGAATGGTGTGAATATAAAATAGTATATGTTGCTAAAATTGAAAAGTGAAAATTGAAATACATTAAATGAAAATACGTTAAAATTAAAAATACATGACAATTGAAAATACATTAAATTAAAATACATAAAAATTGAAACTATGGTAAATAGCATAATAACTTAGTAAGGACCTATGTCGTTTCCAAATACATCAAAATCATTATAGTATTGACTGAATGGGGCTGAGGATTGTTGTGATTGTGAATGTAAATATTCTTGACTTCTTTTATACATTATTCGTTATTGTTCTTGTCGCATAAATTCACGACGAGTCGGAACGACAATAGAATCCACATCCATCACTAAAATTTTATTTTCTTCTTTCATTTCTTTTATTCTTTTTCCTTTTGAACAGTCAAGATTTCTTTTTTTGCCTAGGTTGCATTATTCATCGCCTCAACCATCTGATTATTTTCTGATTGGATTGTCTTCATATAACGCAATGATTTCACTTTTATTTGAATTATTAGTTAATCTATAATAATTGCTTACAAATTATATTATTTAAAATTTTATGGAAATATTTTAATTATGGAAATTATAAATTAATAAAAATAAAATATGGAATTTATTTAATTGAAATGAAAGATAATAATATAATATAGAAGAGAGAGAAGAATATAAAAAAGTTTGGGAAAAAAATGGGGGAATGGTTAGACTAAGTTATTGCCAAAATGGGAAAATCCCCATTTTGGGGACAAAAAATGGGGGCAAGGTCGGAGATGGCCTAAGCATTCATTGATAGCCTATAATAAACGGTAAATAACTAACTATAACAGGTTAAATTATGTCACGACCCAAAATGCACTAAGGATTATGATGGCGCCGGACACCCCTGTCAGGCAAGCCAACCAAAATACTTAATTAAATTTTCGTTTTAAATATTTCCGAAATTACTTCTTTTATACGTTTAAACAATACATAGTAAATTCCTCTGAATAAATAATTAAACACTTAACAACTTTTTTAAAATTTCTGAATAAACCCATAAACATCCCAGAACCCGGTGTCACAAGTGCATGAGCAATTTCTAAGAAATAATGTAATATAACAACCGTCCGGAATACAATATTGGACAGAAAATAAATACAGTAATCTGAAAGAGACTTGCTGGCTGCGGGTCGTCTCGGAAAATGCAGCTCACCTATGTCTTCGTATCAACCATGCTGCTACGCCCACTAGGCCACTAGAGATGCACGTGCTTGTGCAATAAAAATATACAGAAGTGTAGTATGAGTACAAAAATAATACGTACCTAATGAGTATCCCGTCTAATCTCAAAGAAGTAGAGACGAGAGGTCGACTTCGACACTTACTAGTGGTCCAATAATATTATATCAATAATATATTAAATCGTGGATTTTTATAACATGATTGTAATTCGATAGGTTGAAGCAAGTAAACAATTCTTTCCTTTATAGGAAATTTTCAAATTTTTTCCCGTCATTTATACATATAATCTTAAGCCGGAAAGAGGCAATAACAACTTCAATAAGTTTCAAGGCAAGCAATACAAGTATGCGCAAACCATGCCGAGGTCGTACGGCCCGATCCAATAGAAATATAAAATGTGCACTGCCGAGGGTCGAACGGCGCGAACCATAGATGCATCTATTATCCCGCTTGCGAATCATACATACGACGCGGTCAAATTAAATAAACAATCACCCTACTCGCGAATCATACATGCGATGCAGGTACACATAGAAATATATGCTCAAACAGCCAATTAAGAATTTATCGGGAAACTTTTTTCCAAATAAAAACCAATTCACTTTTAAATGATTTAAGAAAATGAAGTTTAATACTTTTAGAAATTCACTTACCAATTCTATAGGATTTAAGTAATTCAAATGTCAATAAAATTTATTTTAGAAATATTCCAAGTATAGCATGCTTTTGGGTCCTGACTACCCGGACTTACACATAATAGTAGCTACGCACGGACTCTCGTCACCTCGTGCATATGTAGCCCCCATAAATTGGAGTACATAACCAATTATATCACCTATGGGGATAATTTCCTCTTATAAGGTTAGAAAGGAGACTCACCTCGCTCCGAAGATCCATAACCGACCTTCCACGCTTTTCCGAAGACTCAAATTGATGCACAACACTCCAAAACTAGCCAATAATTTTGCAAAGCCATTAATATAGGCTCAATCACTCATTACAATCCAATTTATAATAATTCCTAACCCCGATCGAAAAGTTGATAAAATTGCCCTCGGGCCCACGTGCTCGGATTCCTAAATTTTTTGAAGATAAAGTTTACCCATGAACTCACAAACTCAAATACATGATTTTCTCTTCATTCCTTACCCAAAATCGTGGTCAAAATTCAAGAATACAAAATTTCTAGGTTTCTCCTCAAACCGCCAAATTTCTACTAATTTACATGCTAGAATCCATACATAATCAATATATTTACCTCAAGATAGGTGGGGTTAGCTTAGCTTGTCGTTGATGATGATAAATCCCGCTCGAAGCTCTCCAAAATTGCCCCAAAGTAGAGGAAAATGGGTGAAATGAACTCAATCCCACTTTTTAAAAAACTCTGCCAAGCGACTTCCGCACCTGCGGACTCCTCGCCGCATCTGCGAGTCCGCATCTGCGGAGCCCTCATCGCACCTGCGCCAATCACCGCTTCTGCGGTCCTCCCCCTCGCTTCTGCGCTTGCGCAGATGTGGCCAACGCCCCACATCTTCTATTCTTCCCTTAGCTGCCCCTTTTCGTTCCTTCGACTCCCAGGCCGCTTCTGCGGCTCCGCACCTGCGGCCACAGCCTCACAGGTGCGGTTACACCAGATACCAGCAGCTGGAGCCTTTCCTCAAACTCCAAGTTTGATCCGTTAATCATTCGAAATCTACCCGAGGCCCACGGGACCCAACCAATCATGCCAACCAGTCCCAAAATACATTACGGACTTGCTCGAGGCCTCAAATCATATCAAGCATCGCTAAAATCATGAATCACACTCCATTTCAAGCTTTACGAACTTTCCATTTTATAACTTCTACTTTCGATGTTTAAACCTATCAAATCACGTTCGATTGACTTCAAATTTGGAACACAAATCATATTCGACATTACGGACTTACTCCAACTTTCGGAATCGGAATCTGACCCCGATATCAAAAAGTCAACTTCTGGTCAAACTTCTCAAAAACCTTCAAATTTCTATCTTTAGCCAAATAACTTCAAAATGACCTACGGACCTCCAAATTCACTTCCGATCGCGTTCCCAACTCCAGAATCACCATACGGAGCTACTTTCAGACTCAGAATCCCAAACGGACATCGATAACACTGAAATGCACTTCATCCCAAACTTATGAAATTTGTTCCAAAAAGCTAACTTCCACAATAGGAGCCAAAACACTTCCGGGTCATCCAAAACCCGATCCGGACATACGCCCAAGCCCGAAATCATCATACGAACCTACTGGAACCTTCAGATCTCGATTCTGAGGTCGTTTACTCCGGAATCTAATCTTAGTCAATTCTTTCAACTTAAATCTTCCTAAATGAGAATCTCCTTTCCAAATCAACTTTGAATTCCCTGGAATTCAATTCCGACCATGCGGACAAGTCATAATACCTGAAGTGAAGCTGCTCATGGCCTCAAACTGCTGAACGATGCGCTAAAACTCAAAATGACCGATTGGGTCGTTACAAATTACACTGATGGTGAAAAAATTGTTCGCAATGTCAGGCAAAACTAGTACAAGCAGTAAAGTCTAAAGTACGACACATCAAACTAACATACTAGATTATGTAACATGTATAATTAACATGCACTAAAGTACAAGTATATAAACATGAAGTACACACTCAATATAAAAATTACAGGTATGGAAAAAAAGGCAAATTCGAAGGAATCGGGACGATCGGTGTTGCCGATAGGAAGGTTGACGCCGGCGGGAAGTCTGAGATGGCGTTTATCATCGTGGGCTTTTAGGGCACTGAGAGTCCGTTCTGAACCCCTAAATTTTTAATTCACTTTAATTACCCCTTCAATTCCTCCACTTGCACTTCCAATTATAATCAAATGGATCAAAAACGTGTAACCTAGTTCGAATTTCACCATTGTTGAATTCAGTAAGAAAATAAACAGAGAGTGGAATTGAATTTTTAGGAATTGGGAGGAATATTGATCACGGCCAATTATATCCTCTAAATAAGATTTTGCGGACGTTGCAAATAAAACCCTAGTATTACGCCCAGGGTCGAATCCATAGAGAGTCAACCTAACAACTACTACCTTTAGACCCACTCAATTCCTTAGAACCAGCTTCCAAATACTTTTGAATCACTGTTGAGGTTTCTTTATAAACTAAAATTGTAGAAAAACACCAATCTATAACTAAATAACTAAGGTTGTAGACAAATATGAGAAACAAGCTAAGGTAATGACTTTCCCTATTGATGGAATC
>MU692051.1:5516-38833 GCA_026770625.1 Nicotiana glauca
TCGAAGAATGACTGGGAGTTCTCATGTTCAGGATATGTAGTGCTTGTGGATAGTGTGTATTGGTACCGTTAGCGACTATTGGGATTGGAGGCCCGAGTGGGTCCTTCTTTGTTGGTATGTTAGATTTTGTATATGATGTTGAGCTGTAGACTGGTTGTTGCAATGTGGGTTATTTTAGACCATTATGCTATGGGCTATGTTGGAAAATGCCATCGGTTGCGTGGCGAGGTGTGTCAGATTATGTTATAGTAGAGTGGTTGGCATTTCAGAGATCAACGGACGGCTGAGAAGGATTATTTTCCTTAATTGGGTCTTTGTGACGAATGTCAGTATAGAGGTTTCTACCATTGATTCAGTTCCGATATTAAGGGACTTTTTCGGATGGGTTCCTCATGGTCGGGCATGTTGCCGGGCGAGATTGTAGATTTCGGTATTGATTTGGTGTCGGGCACCGTATCGTACGGCTCCAGCAAGAGTTATAAAAAGGGGAAGGAGCATCTTAAGGCTTCTTGGCATTGAGTTCGTTGGCAGGCCGATGTGGCTACGTATTCAGATTGAGATGGCTTGGTTGGCCCTGATATGTATTGTTGAGGGATAGGTTTAATCTCTCGTTATTGAGCTTGTTAGTGATCTGGGGAGATCTATGAGATTCTCTTTCGGTGCTGTGAGGCATTATAATTTTCGGATTGTGCTTGAGTTTTGTAGCTTATAACACTTTATGTAGATATTGTTATGCACTCGGTATTTTGTTATAATGAGCAAATTTGGCTCGATGTGCATCTCCCTATGTGAGATATTTGTGTGGATCGGGTGGCACGCCGCCACGGGTATGTTATCAGGATCGGGTTGCACGCCGCAACAGTGTGATGTTGAGAATAGTTTTCCATATGTTATTTGGTATGTCTGGCTTCCTGGTTTCTGAGGAAAGTCCGTATTGGGTGTTGCTCGGTGAATAGCGCATCAGATGTGTCCTTTTTGGATTGAATGGTGTATATTACTTGCCTCACCGTGGGTGTGATGGATTGCTTGGTTTCAGACACTAATCTGTGCGTGGCTGTCTACTTTTGAGCACGGTGACTTGAGGTGCTTCAAGTGTAACAGTGTTTGGATAAGATCGCGCATTGTAGTGAGACTACGTGAAGATTAGGCCCTTCGAGGTAGATTCAGGTATTCTATTTCTATGATGTGGGATGGGGTCCCAGCCTTGTATTGTGATGATACCGAGGAATTTGAGTTACAGCTCTTTTGTTGAGCCATTTGTCATGATTTGAGTATGTTCAGACCGGCCACCATTGGTGCGTGGATTATGCAAGTTGTGGCTTAGGCCGGTGATGAGATGTCATATCACCAGAGTGGTGCATTGAATTCGAGGTGATCATTNTATGGTTGTTGTGGACAGCTGCTGTGAATAGAAGTTATCGTTCAAGGTGCTGGATTATGTGGTATATCATGTGATTTCATTGAGTTTGCAAGTATGGGTTATTACAGCCGGTTCGGGACTATTCAAAGTATAGGTGCGAGGTTTGGTCGTGTTGATGGTTTCAGAAGTGGAAAAGTAGATCTGTGAATTATGGGCTAAACTGGATTGGGTAATTTCAGCCATGTTGTGTTGTCGGGCCTATAAGAGATAGGGTGACGTGGGATCACCCCGGGTATATGCCTGGTAAGGCTGTTCAGTTCTTGGTTGGCTTCTAGGAAAACTCTGGGCACGCTCAAGGACGAGCGTTTGTTTAAGTTGGAGAGGATGTGACGACCCGGCCCGTTGTCACGTGAGTTACCGCCTCATTTCCCCCATATTATGTTGCTCTGTGTTTCAATATCAGTATTTGAATGAATCAGATAGAATTGAATTGGTTTTAGTTGGAAATGAGGCATATAGTCTCTTAGAAGGAAGCTTGTTTTGAAAAAGTCAACTGAAAGTTGACTATTTAGTTAGGAGGCTCGGATGTTAATTCTGATGATTCGGGGGATGATTTGTGACCTAGGAGTGTGAACGGAATTGAATTTCGAGGTCCGGTGTAGAAATAGGCTTGAATTGGCGAAGTTGGAATTTTGGCGAATTTCGGTGGATAGGTGAGATTTTGATCCGAGGGTCGGAATGGAGTTCCGAGAGTTGCAGTAGCTCCGTTAGGTAATTTTGGATATGTCTGCAAATTTTCAGGTCATTCGGACATTGTTTGGTCGGGTTTTTGATTGAATGTGCAATTCGGAAGTTTTTAAGAAACTTAGACTTTGATTTGATGAAAATTGAGGATTTTGAATAGTGTTTTGATGATTGGAACAAGTTTGAATAAGGTTGTTGGATGTGTTGGTATTTTTGGTTGAGGTCCCGAGGGCCTCGGGGTGATTTCGGGTGGTTAAACGACGAATTTGAATGTTTGTTGCAGGTCTGGTGTATATGGCTTCTGGTATTTCCGCATCTGCGAAAAAGGAGCCGCATAAGCGATTCCGCAGATGCGACTGTTGTGTCGCAGAAGCGGTCCTCGATGCACCTGGTCAATTTCGCAAAAGCAGAAGTTTGGATGCGTAGGCGGTTCCGCAAAAGCAGAAAAAGAACCACAGAAGCGGTAGCAGGGAAACCGCAGAAGCGGATGTCTGATCGCATAAGCGATGCCTGGGGAATTTAGTGAGAAACACATAAGCGGTCAATCGGCCACAGAAGCGGTCCCGCATAACCAGTAGAGGGACCGCATAAGCAAAAATCGCTGAAGGATTTTAATGAACAGTGTTCACGAATTTCAGAAGTTAAGAAAAACATTTTAGACTTCGGGAAGAGGCGATTTTGGGCGATTTGGAGAGGATTCGAAGGGGATTCCATCAGGTATGAATTTAAAGACTCGGATTATGTTATTATGGTGTAAAAACAAGAATTAATCACGGAATTTCAAGGAATTAAAGGGTAAAAATGGAGGTTAGGGCTTGAAACCTAAGAAGGTTTGAATTGATGATTTGAGGGGTCAAATGGACTCCGATTCTTGTGTATTTTATATGTACGGACTTGTGGAGAGACGAGGATTCCGGTGATGTGAATTTCGTAATTTTTTGAGAAGTGGGCCCGGGGCTCGGGTTTTGCTAGTTTTGAGATTTTTGATATTTTTCGATTGTTTTCGATTGGGTATTGTTCCCTTAGCATATTGTGTTGACAAAGAGAAAGAACAATATGCAATTAGTACAGTTGTTGACTAAAACAACCCTACTTTTTAAAGAAACAATGATTCCTATTATAGAACGCAACAGTTCAACCTGCAGGATCACTTTGATGACCTTTTCATGCAGGATAAGATTGAAAAAACTAGAAAGGAATAGAAGAATCACTCTATTTTTTCATAAACTTCCACATACATTGTCTACTCATGAATGCTATTGCGTACCATATTCAGAACGTTCAACTAGCAATAGTTATTACGTGGTTTTCATATCTAAAGGCTGGCATAAAAATCCTCAAATTGAAATGTCAAATAGAAAAGTGAAAGCATAACTTTAATGCCATGACTCATGCACCGACATTTTATTAAGGTCTAGATACTGGACAAAGCAATGGCTGTGGAAGCAGAAATGATCCTTCAATAAGCTGACATCATTTAAAAATTTGCATAGTGTGTGTGACGACCCGGCCCGTTGTCACGTGAGTTACTGCCCCGTTTCTCCCATATTATGTTGCTCTATGTTTCAATATCAGTATTTGAATGAATCGGATAGAATTGAATTGGTTTTAGTTGGAAATGAGACACATAGTCTCTTAGAAGGAAGCTTGTTTGGGAAAAGTCAATTGGAAGTTGACTATTTAGTTAGGAGGCTCGGATGTAAATTCTGATGATTCGGTGCGCTTCGGGGGGTGATTTGTGACATAGGAGTGTGAACGGAATTGAATTTGGAGGTCCGGTGTAGAAATAGGCTTGAATTGGCGAAGTTGGAATTTTGGCGAATTCCGGTGGATAGGTGAGATTTTGATCCGAGGGTCAGAATGGAATTCCGAGAGTTGCAGTAGCTCCGTTAGGTGATTTTGGATATGTCTGCAAATTTTCAGGTCATTCGGACATCGTTTGGTCGGGTTTTTGATTGAATGTGCAATTCAGAAGTTTTTAAGAATCTTAGGCTTTGATTTGATAAAAATTGAGGATTTTGATGTTAACGATAGTGTTTTGATGATTGGAACAAGTTTGAATAAAGTTGTTGGATGTGTTGGTATTTTTTGTTGAGGTCCCGAGGGCTTTGGGGTTATTTCGGGTGGTTAAACGACGAATTTGGATGTTTGTTGCAGGTCTGGTGTATATGGCTTCTGGTATTTCCGCATCTGCAAAAAAGGAGCCGCATAAGCGGTTCCGCAGATGCGGCTGTTGTGTCGCAGAAGCAGTCCTCGATGGACCTGGTCAATTCCGCAAAAGCGAAAGTTTGGACGCGTAGGCGGTTTCGCAAAAGCGGAAAAAGAACCGCAAAAGAGGTAGCAGGGAAACCGCAGAAGCGGATGTCTGATCGCATAAGCGATGCCTAGGGAATTTAGTGAGAAACGCATATCGGTCCCACATAAGCGCTAGAGGGACCGCATATGCGAAAATCGCTGAAGGATTTTAATGAACAGTGTTCACGAATTTCAGAAGTTAAGAAAAATATTTTAGACTTCGGGAAGAGGCGATTTTGGGCGATTTGGAGAGGATTCGAAGGGGATTCCATCAGGTATGAATTTATAGACTCGGATTATGTTATTATGGTGTAAAAACATAAATTAATTACGGAATTTCAAGGAATTAAAGGGTAAAAATGGAGGTTAAGGCTTGAAACCTAAGAAGGTTTGAATTGATGATTTGAGGGGTCAAATGGACTCCGATTCTTGTGTATTTATATGTACGGACACGTGGAGAGACGAGAATTCCGGTGATATGAATTTCGTAATTTTTCGAGAAGTGGGCCCGGGGCTCGGGTTTTGCTAGTTTTGAGATTTTTGATATTTTTCGATTGTTTTCAATTGGATATTGTTCCCTTAGCATATTGTAATGCATTTGCTCTGATTTTGGTTAGATTCGACGCGCGTGGAGGCCGAATTGAGGGGCAAAGGCGTCGCGAGCTAGAGATTTCACCGGTTCGAGGTGAGTAATACTTGTAAATGATATCCTGAGGGTTTGAAACCCCGGATTTGCACATCATAGTGTTGTATTGTGGTGACTTGCACGCCAGGTATGAGCGTGGGGTAGAGCACCGTTGGGGATTGTGACTTGGTCCGTCCCGGTTGTTGATTTTACTGCGTGATTGACTGAAACCTACTTGATGCTATCATGATTTGGGCTGATTGCCATGTTTTGGGCTTCGTGCCGATTATTTGGATCCCTTAGGGATTATTATCATTGTTTCCATGATGCTTAGCATGTTTTCATGATATCAGTCCTGAGTTAAACACTGTCTTGAAATGATTAGTAAATTTCTAAAGTCTTAAACACTTAAGCTATAATTCCTAATAATTGGAACTGAAAATGATAAATTGACTGTGCCTGTGTGGCTTGCATGCATATAACTGGACTGATTGTGGATCGGGCTGCACGCCGCAGCGAATGCTACGATGATAGTGCGCTTGGGCTGTAGGAGCCCCTCCGGAGTCTGAACCCCCACAGTGAGCGCGAGTACCCAAATGGATCGGGATGTACGCCGCAGTATTCATGTGCATTGCATTGCATTCACGCATTGGTTCCCGTTTATTTTACGTGGCATGACATTTAGCACTCTCATATCATTGGCACCCATGCTATTTCTTGCACTGCGTACCAGATACCCTGGTGTTATTTGTAAAAAGAGTGTTATTCCCGAGGGGCCGACTTGTGTGCGGACTTGCACTACCTGATATCGTATTCATATGCTTAATGTTGGAAAAAGAATATTTTTAAAAGAGATTTTTAAACTGAGCTAGATGTTTCTAAAGGATTTTCACGGTTTTACTGTTTTGTTAAAAAGGTTGTACTATACTATATAGAATGATGGAGTGTTCTTTCGTGATTTCTTACTGCTCAGTTATTATTTACACTTATTACCACTGAGTTGGAAGTACTCACTTTACTCCCTGCACCATGTGTGCAGATCTAAGTATCCTGGGAGTTTAGCTGAGCTTTTGCTGATTTCAGAGTTGTCCGGAGTTGTCGAGGTAGCTGCCTGACGTCCGCAGGACCCGACTCTTCCCCTATCTCTTTTGTTATCTTTCCGCAGTTTTGAGACTATGTATTATTGGAGTCTTATTACACTATATTGTTAGAAGCTCTAGACTCATGACCCCCAAGTCTTTGGGAGTATATTCTGTGTTATAGTGATATTCAGCATAATCTTTTAGTTTTGTTGTTATTAATGATATTCAAATAACTGGTTTTGAGCTTCATGCTCGGGTTGAGAGTGTAAATGGTCGGGCTTGCCTAGCAATTGTGTTGGGCGCCATCACGATCGGGATTGGGGTCGTGACAGTGTGTCCCTCAAAGGGAGTGGTTTTGGTAGAATATTCTCGTTTTAACAAGCTATCTGAGCAAAATATTCTCGCTTTGAGTTGAATATCTCAGTTCTTTAATTTTTAGAGTTTTGTGTGCGATTAAAGTTAAGGTGCTACTCTATAATTGAGACTTGTAGGTAGTTGGGGATTTATTTAGGTAGTCCCATTGCTTGAGAACAAGCAAGAGTCCAAGTGTGGGGGTGTTGATATTTAACTTAAAGCATATATATTTATATGTATATCACCTCATATTTTACTTTTGTTTCGTGAATTTAGGATGTTAAATTCTATGATTTATATTAATTTGAATTGTTTTTATATGTAGGAATGATTCGGGAGCAATTGGGGGTGAAACGCGCAGGATTTGAGCAAAACGAACGAAACTGGGAAACTTGTGAATTTGGGCGCCACAAGTGATGCCAAGCCCTACCTGTGGCGCCAGAAACAGAATCTGAAATTTGGCAGCGCCGTGGAGAGTGCTTGCCGCTAGCCAAGGTGCCAGTGACGTGAATTTTCTCCAATTTTGCTCTGGACAAGGTTATTTCGGCCCTAGACCTACCCAACACGTATGAAAGCAAGACTAAACCTATTTTTGAGGGGGGAGACGCCATTCTGGAGAAAAAACACACACGAGATCGTGAGGAAGCAGAGTATTCTCAGTTTTCTTCATCTTTTTCTAGTATTTTCAATTGATTCAACAATTATGCAATTGTTTGATTACATCATGGGTGGCTAAAAACCCATTATTCTGGGGTTGTGATTTAGCCATGAATATTGTTGTTTGATATTAGTTTGAACTTGATTATAATTCACTAATATATGGTTGTTTTTTTAATTCTGTGATTAGTTGCTTAATTGTCTGGCCAACAGTTAAGTTCTATTTACTATTTATGCTATGCTTGGGAAAGCCGTGTTTAGATTAGAGAAGAATTGAAGAGAGCTTGATCTTTACCCTTGGGGGGAGGGGGCAGATTTATGGTTAGGATAGGAATATACCTAGTCACCGTGCTTAATTAAATATCATAATCTTAATGCGTTCTTAATAGATTGATTTCATAGGAATATAGGCGTTAATCTATTTTGAATAGGCGAGTAGTACTTCGGGAGAAGGCTATGAGAGCAATTATCGATTAATTAGCAACCATGAGAGAATTATATGAAAAGGAGAGTTACTTAAAACACAATACAAATGGTGAATCGATCACAACCCTGGAATAGTTGTCTCTGCTGAATACACAACAATCAACTCGTTACTTGATAACTTAGTTTTTATTTAGAATCGTAATATAATATAATCATAGTATTGGACTTTGATTTTAACTGGATTGAATAACAATTTGTGATTTAGTGAGTAGTTTATGTTAGTATACTGTATTTGCAAAATAATTTTGGAAATATAAATAAATATAAACAGAAATGAACATAAACAAGAATGACAGAAAACCAATTCGAGCCCACTGAATTTACAGTTTTTCTTTAAGGAATTTAATCCCCTTCTAGTACCCATGGTTATGGATTATTTCCTCCCAGGATAGAACGAATTACACACTGGTATAATGGTACTTCAAACCCCAGTGTTTCAGCGAACACAAAGTTTAGTAGCAAATCACACTTACTGTTGCTTTCTTTGAAGTTAAAATATGCAGAAAAAAGGAGGAGAAACTCAGAAAATTCGTAGTTAAATTCTGAGCAGAATAGTGTTGTATTTATAGCCAAAAGTTGGACTGAAATCTGAAGAGGCGCAACTCTTTAGAATGTCTATTTCTGCAAAACGGCCATAACATAAATGCCATTACATAAATGGCCATTTACTCAACAATAAAGCGGAAAAATTAAAGAGGGTAGTTACTTTTCTGTTACCAAAATGGATTGGATTTAATATTAATATTCTGTTATTAAAACAAATATTTAATAACATTTATATTAATATTTTACTACTAATAAATAAATTTGGTCCAAAAAGTTAATCAATCAATCGATCATTTGACCAAATGCAAATCCAAATCCGAGTCCGAAGCCGAAGCCGAAACAGAGACGAGCGAGCGACGACGGCGACGGCGCGAGCCTTGTTTTCTTCTCTACTCTTTAAGAGCTAGAAGAAGAGTAATTGCTTATATACCCATAAAAATCTCTTCCTCTTCCAATGTGGGACAATGCCCATTTACCAAGGGGGAAAACTTAAAATTTCACTCAAAAATTTCATTTCTCTCCATTTCCCATTCACCCTCTTTTAAGTATTTAATATATTAATTAAATACATTAAAAACCCCAACAATCCCCCGCATGAATGGGAAATGGCTATATCACGGAAGTATGCATGAAACCCTGTGTGATTCGCAAGTAAGGATTAATTGCATCCGGATAAGTAGGTTTTCCTTTGAACTTTCCGTAGTGAACTTATGTCGGATATACTCGATCAATCGGTAGATTTGATATCTTTGAATCGTCGAACTTTGGTGTATACCCAGACAACCACAAGTCACACAACTAACCCTTAACCGTCTTTGGTTCTCATTGTTGTGTTCTTTTCAGCCATGAACACCCCCTGGTTTCGTAAGTTCGTAGAGAACTGGACTTACAAAGTTCTCCTTGAAGCAGCTAACACTTCACAATTACATAGGTGATTCCTAAACGTGTCATCCCGTAGATACAATATTTGATATACCTTGTATCAAATTTAGAAATCATTAAAAAGCCTTAATATTTTATCCTTGGTACTGAACATTGTCTTATACGAGAATGGACCAAAAGCTTATTTGACAATGTTGAACTGTCATTAATGACTTTGTTTGATCTCCTTGAACCTAGATCTTGGGATCTCCAGTCTTCTAGGTAGAGTTACTGCCATTATGACTTGTTCTCGGCCACAGTCCCATTCACTTTGATGATTTCTCAACTACCTCTCTAGTTAGGCCTTTTGTAAGTGGATCCGACATATTATCACTTGACTTTACATAGTCAATCATGATAATTGCTTGAGAGAGTAATTGTCTAACAGTTTTATGTCTTCGTCGTATATAACGATATTTACCGTTATACATAACGCTCCCAGCCCTTCCAATTGCCGCTTGACTATCACAATGTATGCATATTGGTGCCAAGAGTTTGGGCCAAAATGGAATATCTTCCAAGAAATTCTGGATCCATTCAACTTCTTCACCGGCTTTATCAAAGGCTATGAACTCAGCCTCCATTGTAGAGCGGGCAATACAAGTTTGTTTGGACGACTTCCAGATACCGCTCCTCCACCAATAGTGAACATATATCCACTTGTGGACTTGGAATCAGTTGATCCGGTGATCCAATTTGCATCACCGTATCCCTCAATGACCGCAGGATATTGACTGTAGTGCAAAGCAAAGTCCTGGGTATGTACTAAGTACCCCAAAACTCATTTCATGGCCATCCAATGAGATTGACCTGGATTGCTAGTATATCGACTCAATTTACTTATAGCACAAGCTATATCTGGTCNAACTTTAAAGCCCAAGTGCTTGAATTTTTCAAGTATCGTCTTAATATAATGAGACTGTGAGACCTTGAGAAGTCTTATAGATCTTAATTCCCAGAATTAAATCAGCAACTCCCAAGTCTTTCATATCAAACTTGCTAGTTAGCATACACTTAGTAGCATTTATATTGGCAATGTCATTACTCATTATGAGAATATCATCCACATATAATCAAACAATGACTATGTGATTTAGAATATTTTTAATGTACACACATTTATCACATTCATTTATCTTAAACCCATTTGACAACATTGTTTGGTCAAATTTTGCATGCCATTGTTTGGGTGCTTGTTTTAGTCCATAAAGGGACATTAACAAGTCTACAGACCTTCTTTTCTTTACCTGGAACCACAAACCCTTCTGGTTGTTCCATGTAGATTTCTTCCTCCAACTCTCCATTTAAGAAGGCCGTCTTAACATCTATTTGATGAATTTCAAGACCATAAACTGCAGCTAATGCTACTAACGTTCGTATGGACGTAATTCTTGTAACTGGAGATTATGTATCAAAATAATCAAGACCTTCTCGTTGTCTATACCCTTTGACCATAAGTCTTGCCTTATATTTGTCAATAGTGCCATCATCTTTCATTTTCCTCTTAAAGATCCATTTAGAACCCAACGATTTATTTCAAGGAGGAAGATCAACCAATTCCCATGTATGGTTGTTCAATATGGATCCTATTTCACTATTGACTGCCTCTTTCCATAACAATGATTTCGAAGAAGAAATAGCTTCTTTAAATGTTTGAGGCTCATTTTCCAATAAGAAAGTCACAAAATCTTGTCCAAATAAAGTAGACGTTCTTTGATGTTTACTACGTCTTGGATCCTCTTGGTTAAGTGTACTTTCTTTTGTTTCTTCCCGAGGTCATTTAGATCCTTCACCAATCGACTCACATTCTTTTTTATACGGATATATATTTTCAAAGAACTCAGCATTATCTGATTCTATAACCGTATTATTATGAATGTCGGGATTTTCTAATTTATGAACCAGAAATCGATATGCTTTTCTATTAGTCGCATATCCTATGAAAACACAATCAACGGTTTCCGGTCCTATTTTTACCCTTTTGGGTTTAGGAACTTGCACTTTTGCCAAACACCCCCACACTTTAAAATAATTCAATTTGGGCTTTCTTCCTTTTTATTTTTTATATGGAATAGATTGTGTTTTGCTATGGTGTACCCGATTTAGTATTCGGCTAGCCATAAGAACGGCTTCCCCCCCACAAGTTCTATGGATAACCAGAACTTAACAATAATGCGTTCATCATCTCCTTTATTGAACGATTCTTTCTTTCTGCAATCCCATTGGATTGGGGTATGTAAGGGGCCGTTGTTTGATGAATAATTCCATATTCTAAACATATTTGTTCAAAAGGAGATTCATATTCACCACCCCTATCACTTCTTATCATTTTGATTTTCTTGTTAAGTTGTGTTTCAACTTTATTTTTGTATTGCTTGAATGCGTCTATTGCTTCATCTTTACTATTAAGTAAGTAAACATAGCAATATCGAGTACTATCGTCAATAAAAGTTATGAAATACTTCTTTCCACCGCGAGATGGTATTGATTTCATGTCACGAATATCTGTGTGAATTAAGTCTAAATGATTTGAATTCCTTTCAACCGACTTATAAGGATGTTTAACATGCTTAGATTCCACACATACTTGACATTTTGATTTGTCACATTCAAACTTAGGTAATACTTCTAAATTAATCATTTTCTACAAGGTTTTATAATTGACATGACCCAAACGTATATGTCATAATTCATTTGACTCAAGTAAGTAAGACGAAGCTGAAATTTTATTATTATTTTCAACAACGATTACATTCAGCTTGAAAAGGCCCTCAGTGAGGTAGCCTTTTCCTACAAACATTTCATTCTTACTTATTACTACCTTATCGGAAACAAAAACACATTTAAAACCATTCTTAACAAGAAGTCCAGTAGAGACTAAATTCTTCCTAATCTCGGGAACATGAAGGACGTTGTTCAAAGTCACCACTTTGCCGGAAGTCATTTTGAGAAATATGTTCCCACATCCTTCAATCTTGGCCTTTGAAGAATTTCCCATAGAAATCGTCTCATCGGGTCCAACAGGAGCATAAGTAGCAAAAGTTTCTCTAACAGCACAAACATGGCGAGTGGCTCCAGAATCAATCCACCACTCTTTAGGATTTCCCACCAAGTTGCATTCGGAAAGCATGACACATAAGTCATCAACATCATCATGTTTTTCAGCCATGTTTGCTTGACCCTTCTTCTTGTCTATCTTCAGAGCATGACACTCCGTAGATTTGTGTCTGATTTTCCCACAGTTGTAGCAGTTTCCACTGAACCGCTTCTTTCTTGGGTTGTATTTCGGTCCAGAAGCCTTCTTCCTCTTTTTGTTCTGTTCAACAATATTTTCTCCCATTATTGTTGAGTTCCCACGGCCTCTCTTTTCAACGGCTTTGTTCTTCGATTCGCAACTGAACAATGAGATCTTCAAGGGACATCTCCTTGCGTTTGTGTTTCAAGTAGTTTTTGAAGTCCTTCCACAAAGGAGGCAACTTCTCAATCATTGCTGCTACTTGGAATGCTTTATTGATAACAAGACCTTCAATGAAATTTCTGTTAGTAAAAATACTAAGATTACTACTTTCAACATCAATATTAATTTGATTTATACCTTCAACAAGGAGATCGTGAATAATCACTTGCAATTCCTGGACTTGGGCAATAACGGACTTGCTATCTACCATTTTGTAGTCCAAAAACTTTGCAGCAACAAACTTTTTCAACCCGACATCTTCGGTTTTGTATTTCTTTTCAAGCTCAATCCACAGTTCCTTTGACGTTTCCACGCCGCTGTAGACATTATACAGAGTATCCTCCAGCCCGCTTAGAATATAATTCTTGCATAAAAAATCGGAATGCTTCCATGCCTCAATCACGAGAAAGCGTTCAGTTTCTGGAGTTTCATCGGACAACACAGGAACATCTTCCTTGATGAACTTCTGGAGACTTAGAGTAGTCAAATAGAAGAACATCTTTTGCTGCCAGTGCTTGAAATCAATCCCGAAAAATTTTTTGTGTTTCTTCGCCGGTGCCAATGCTGCCGATGTTGTTCGGCCTGTTGAGGCATTGGCAGTCACCATTGGAACAACTTGGTTCTCATTCTCATTAGTCATTTATGTAAAAGAATGACACAAACGTTAAAATCACATAGATTTTAATAGAGTACAAAACACACAGGTTTTACTCTCCAGAAACAGTAAGTACAAATACAGAGAATGCACTAAATTCCTTAAGCTTGTTAGTATATTGTATTTGTAAAATAATTCTGGAAATATAAATAAATATAAACAGAAATGAACATAAACATAAATGACAGAAAACCAATTCAGGTCCACTGAATTCACAGTGTTTCTTTACGGAATTTAATCCCCTCCTAGTACCCAAGGTTATGGATTATTTCCTCCCAGGATAGAACGAATTACACACTGGTGTAGTGGTACTTCAAACCCTAGTGTTTCAGTGAACACAAAGTTCAGTAGCAAATCACACTTACTCTTGCTTTCTTTGAAGTTAAAATATGCAGAAGAAAGGAGGAGAAACTCAGAAAATCGTAGTTAAATTCTGAGCAGAATAATGTTGTATTTATAGCCAAAAGTTGGGCTGAAATCTGAAGAGGTGCAACGCTTCAGAATGTCTGTTTCTGCAAAACAGCCACAGCATAAATTTCATTACATAAATGGTCATTTACTCAACAATAAAGAGGGAAAATTGAAGAAGGTAGTTACTTTTCTGTTACCAAAACGGATTGGATTTAATATTAATATTCTGTTATTAAAACAAATATTTAATAACATTTATGTTAATATTTTACTATTAACAAATAAATATGGTCCAAAAAGTTAATCAATCAATCGATAAAATCCAAAGCCGAAGCTGAGCCGAGCGAGCGATGACGACGACGACGCGAGGTTTGCTTTCTTCTCAACTCTGTAAGAGCTAGAAGAAGAGAAATTGCTTATATACCCATAAAAACCTCTTCCTCTTCCAATATGGGACAATGCCCAATTATCAAGGGGGTGTCACGACCCCAATCCCGGTCGTGATGGCGCCCAACACAATGCTTGGCAAGTCCGACCAATTGCCAATCACAATCCTTTACTGTTTGAGTGTGTTACCAGTTATCTCAATTGCATACCAATTTAATAAGTATAAATCTAGATTAAAAGATTAAATGCGCGGAAACCATAACCATAGAAATCTCTACAAAATAGCCCACTGATCCGGTGTCACAAGTCTGAGCCTCTAATATAAGGTTTCAACAATCTAATACAGAAATATGTCTAACATGCGGAATAGTAAGTAGGGATAGAGAGAGAAATCGGGTCTGCGAACACCATGCAACTCCGATAAAAACTAAACAGTAGGAAACTCGCTCTATGCCTCAGGAATACCTGTACCTGCACACATGGTGTAGGGACTAATGTGAGTTCTCCGACCCAGTGAGTAATAACAATAAATAATGACTAACAGTATGAAATCATGTAAAGGCACTAAACAGTTCTATATCAAAACAGTAAATGAGGAAATCAAGTGAAATTCCTTAAACTAGGTAAAACAGGTATAATCAATATGAATCCGCTCCTCGAGCATTTCAGTTCATTTATTCGTTCTTATCCTCAGTTCTCAACTCATATCCATCTCACAATAACCGAATCAATAATTATATATATATCGTTGCGGCGTGCAGCCCGATCCGTAATCGCTGTGGCGTACATCCCGATCCATAATAGTAATAATCAATTGCGCTCACTAGGGGTGTGCAGACTCCGGAGGGGCTCCTACAGCCCAAGAGCTATATTGCTGCGGCGCGCAGCCCGATCCATATATATATATATATATATATATATATATATATATATATATATATAGATGTTGAGGTGTGCAACCCGNATATATATATATAGAGAGAGAGAGAGAGAGAGAGAGTTATTGCAGCATACAACCCGATCCAATATATGTGTTTAATATTGCTGCGGCGTGCAATCCGATCCAATATATATAAAATATACATTTGCTACGGCGCGCAGCCCGATCCATATCATATAAAATATCCTCACTATTGGGTCCTCAACCCTTCTCAATTATTTAAAATCATAGCCTCTCGGGCATAATGTACGGTAGGGATCTCAACCCTCATATTTCTTTCCATTTGTGATTAACATTTTAAAAATCTGGTTCATATCATTTTTAAACAATTGGAAACACTACTGAGGATATAATTTTTAGCAAACAAGTGAGGAAAACCAGTCAATATCCCCTAAGGGTTCTATAGGTCGGCACAAGGTCCCAAACGTGGCAACTAGCCCAATTCACAATAATAAAATATATGTCTCAGTCAAAAGGTAGCAAAAATATCATTCAGGATGGACCAAGTCACATTCCCCGATAGCATTGGACCTCACGCTCGTCACACAACGTGTATCTCAACTCAGTATAGCACTACGTTGTGCAAATCCGGGGTTTCAAACCCTCAGGACATCATTTAAAATCATTACTCACCTCGAACCAACTACTTCTTTAGCTCGCGACGCCTTTGCCCCTGGAATTGGCCTCCACGTGCATCGAATCTATCCAAAATTAGAACGAATACGTCAAAATATGTTATGGAAATAAAGACCAATCAAAAAAATAGAAAAATACCAAAATTCTCAAAATTCGCGAAAACCCGATCCCCAGGACCACGTCTCGAAACTCAGAAATTTTAACATCAACGGGTTCCTTATCTTCCCACGAGTCTAACCATACCAAAATTATCCAATTTTCATATCATTTCGACCCTCATATCCTCAAATCCATTCGAGAGGGTTTCTAAGCTTTTCCCGCTAAATTCACAGATTTAATGCCAAAACTTGCAATAGATTCGAGTAATATAACTAAAATTGAGTTAAGAACACTTACCATGTTGTTCTCTCGAAAAATATCTCGAAAAATCGCCTTATCCGAGCTCCAAATCGTCCAAAATAGAAAATGGGAACGAAGTCCCATTTTCAGAACTTAACATCTTTGCCCAGACCATTTTTTCGCTTCTGCGGAAAATTTTCCGCTTTTGCGGCAAATTTCCGCTTCTGCGGTTATGACAGCAACCAACACTTTCTCGACACGGAAATGAGCATAACTCCCTCATACGATGTTCAAATTCGACAATTCTTTTTGCTATGGCTCCGAAATTACGATACCGATCTAATGGTTCAATAAAAACTTAATTTCGAGCTCATTTAATTAATATAGTACCCCTTTTATGTCCAAAGAAACAGTGTTGAAACTTCAAATAAGAGCGCAATACAACCCGAAACACACCCGAGGCCCTCGGGACCTCAACCAAAAGCACCAACGCATCTTAAAACATTATTCAAACTTGTTCCAATCCTCAAAACACCTCAAACAACACCAAAACCATCAAATTATATCGAATTGAAGCCTAAGTTCTTCTAAAACTTCCAAAATACGCATTCGATCAAAAACCCAACCAAACCACGTCCGAATGACTTGAAATTTTGCACACATATCCCAAATTACCTAACGAAGCTACAACAACTCTCAGAATTCCATTCCGACTCTCGGATCAAAATTTTACCTATCAACTGGAAATCGCCAAAATACTAACTTCGCCAATTCAAGCCTAATTCTACACCGAACCTCTAAAATCACTTCTGATCATGCTCCTAAGTTACAAATCACTTCCTGGAGCTAACCGAATCATCGGAATTCATATCCGATCCCTCTAACACATAAGTCAATGTCCGGTTGACTTTTCCAAACTAAGCCTTCTTAAAAGAGACTAAGTGTCTCATTTCTTATCAAAACCACTCCAAATGCAACCCAATCAACTCGACCACATAAGACACGGATAACAGAGCATGTAGAAACAGAAATGGGAGAAACGGGGCGGTAACTCATGAGATGATGGGCCGAGTCGTCACAGGGGGGAACTTAAAATTTCACTCAAAATTTTTATTTCCCTCCATTTCTCATTCACGCTCTTTTAAGTATTTAATATATTAATTAAATACATTAAAAAACCCAATAGTTTATACAAGTCTCTGTGGGTTCGACACTCAACTTACCATTTTATTACTTGTCGACCATGTATACTTGCGTGTGCGTTTGGGAGCAACAATACTTTTCAGATTTCAGAGAGTTAAATCAGCACTTCTTTGATATGACTTTTTAAATAATTTGAATTGTTAAATCTTGTGATTTATAATACTTTTTATATAGTTTTCAAATAATTTAAAAAACCTAAAGATTTTATATTCAAATTCATTCATGTTTAAAGTTAAAAAAAAATTGACTTTCGAAATCTAAAAAATATCACCTTCTAGGACGGAGGGAGTAGTAACAAAAGTTGATACTTCAAGCTTGTCAGCAAATAACACACGTGGTACCACGATAAAAATTAGGGTTAAATACACAAGACATCCTTATAATATGACTCCATATGAGGTAGACTCGCAACTAAATATATTAATATATAATTATTAATAAATAAATAAAATTACGTATTTGCTTTTTATTATATTTTATTCTTTCATTTCAACATTATTTTACTATGTTTTAATATTCTTAATTTGCGATATATCTCATAAGGGTGTAAGTAATGAATTTTCATAATGTAAGGGGTGTACGTGTTTAATTACATAAATAAGAGGTATATCCAAAATTGAGTCATATTATAGGTATTTTTAGTGTAATATATCATAATAAAAAAATGTGCAGTAGAGCAAATTTAACTTTTAGTTGTAGTTATTGTTATTTGATATAAACTGAAATAAAATAAAGAAAAGAAGCGACGTTGAAAAACTTACTAGAGCAGAATTGTACATGAGACCTTTTAAAAACTTAAATGAAAAAAACAATCTTGTTATAAAATAAAGACTTTAAAGTAAAGAAGACAATTAAAGAGAGAGATTTATTATTCAACGTCAAATTCATGTACATAATGAACTTAAATCTCCTTTATTTATAGAAGAAATGAAGCTGTTGTGTAAGCTGCTACTGCAAGGTGCTGTGTAAGTTGCTTGTAAGCTGCTACTGCAAGCTGATGCGTAAGCTGCTTGTAAGTTGCTTGTAAGCTGCTACTGTACCAGATATAGATAATCTTCTGCCAGGGGTAATATTTATCCATAACAGAGTATCGGAATGATAAGCTTCTTCAGGAGACTTATTTCCAATAGAGTTCTAAATAGATAAACATATTTTACGACGGAATCCCATATGGATAAACTTCTTCAGGAAGCTTAGTTACAACGGAGTACTAAATGAACATCCATAATATAATATACATTTATAACACTCCCCCTTGGATGTTCACTAAAAGATAATGTGCCTCATTAAAACCTTACTAGAAAATTCTCGTGGAAAAAATCCTAGTGAAGGAAAGGAGTACACATATTTCGTAATACGCATTGCTAGGTGCCTCATTAAAAACCTGTAAGGAAAACCCTGTGGGAAAAAACCTTAGTAAGGAAAAAAGAGTGCATCGCATATTTTACCCCTGATGAAAACCTTGTTTTAAATATTCGAGTCTCCGCATTCCAATCTTGTATACCTTCTTCTAAAAAGTTGAATTTGTAGAGAATATTATCCATTACTATCAGATCTATTTAAATTAATCTCATCAAACCAAGAAGCTGCTACAAGTCATTTCATTGAGTTGCTTGCAACCTGCCTGCATCAACTGCTTGTAGAAAACTTCAACAGAGCACTAAATGGATAATCTTCTTCAGGAAGATTATCTACAGCAGAGTAATAAGTGGACATCAACAATAATATTTTCAAAATACTTCCCCTTGGATGTTCATTATTTATTTGCCTCGTTAAAATCTTACTTGGAAAAATCCCGTGGAAAAAAAAATCCTAGTCAAGCAAAAAGAGTACACTGATAATATACATTGCAAGCTACCTCATTAAAGACCTTACCAGAAAAAATTCAGTGGGAAAAAAACTGAGTAAGGGAAAAAGAGTACAGTGCAGAGACTTGGGTCTGAGCACGTGATTTTTGCCCTATATGAATTACTCCCATAAATTCAAAACAAAATAAATTTTTCCCATTGTTTGCAATTTCGTGAATTTTAGTAGTATTTTTTGTTAACTGCTTGCATTTGTCTGTGCGCATTTATTTTATTTAAATCATGAAAAAATACAAAAAAATATCACGCATGGCATTTAGGATTTATTTTTATATTTTTAGGATTAATCGGTAGTTACTTGTTTTATAAAAATTGAAAATCACAAAACAAATGCTTCATTTTTACACTTTTTCCTTTAATTATTTTTTCTCTTTTAATTTAGGATTAAGTAGCTTTTATAATTAATTTATTAGTTTAATTTCATATTTTTAGATGATCTAGGATTTTAAATAAAAAAGAAAAGGAAATAAGGAGTTTAATTAATTGGATTTAAATTCGGACCTGGGGCCATTTTTAAAGCAAAAATCAACCCAAATAATTACCCAAGCCCAAAAATTTAAAATAACCCAATTACCCACACTCCAGCCAAAAAAGTTGTGGCCCATTAACCCTTATCCTCATCAAAACCTAATCCGTAATTCCTTATAAAGGAGATCATATACACATTAAGGGATGAGATCTTAGACCTCACCCCACATAGAAAACGGCGGATCTCCAATCTCAAACCAAGCCAGGCGAAGACTACTCCATTTCCCATCTTATTCTTCGATTTTTCGTTCAATAATGAGAATCCTCCCCATCTGAAGATCTGAGCGACAATATCAAGAGAAAGGGAACAT
Source organism: Nicotiana glauca (assembly GCA_026770625.1). Lineage (NCBI taxonomy): Eukaryota > Viridiplantae > Streptophyta > Magnoliopsida > Solanales > Solanaceae > Nicotiana > Nicotiana glauca. The sequence goes on from MU692051.1 coordinate 25,319, forward strand.
GGACAAGAATAGGAGTCAGACATAATTTGGTTTAGGAAGTCAAATTGAAATCTGAGGTCCTAAAATCGAGAACGAAAATGGCGGATCCTTTCCCTCTGTTCTTCATCCTCTTGAAGAACCAAAATGAAGAACAGACCTTCATCGAAAAACCAGACCCCTTAATCCTTTTCCCCTTTCTCTGAAGAAGCAGCACTGTTGCCGAATTTTTTTTCTTCGTTCCTAGAAATAAAAAGAAATGTCGAACCCCTCCAGCTTCCTTCTTCTGCTTCTGCTTCATTTTTCCGAAACACACATGCCTAAGCTGCTGGAAGAAGAAGCCTGCATTTCAAAATTTAAGACCGAAAAAAACCAAAAAGAGAAGATAACGAAAAAGCCATAAAAAGGGGGAGCAGTAGTGTGAAGGTTCATTTCAGATTCAAATGGTTCAAAACCTCTCTTCCTTTGGTTTGGGCTTGATTTTCTAGGAGTTCAAGTGACTTGTTGAGCTATATTGTTGCTGTTGGTTTGGTGAGTTCTTTTTCATTTTTTTGATGTATATGTGTTCGTTTCTCTTAGTCTTACCATTGACAAATAATGGTAAAAATGGTACAATGTTTGAAAGGGTCATTGTAATCGTCTAAAATGGATATGTATTTGGAATTTAATGTCATGTCCGGATCTTATTTTGGTATCTGTTGCTCACTTATAAGGCGACTGATTAATTGTGTTGAAGTTTAGCTATTTTCGTTCATTCGAAACAGGATCTGAAATTGAATTTCTTGGCTTTTTGTGTGCTAAAATTGATATGGTCATCTGTAAATATTTTGTGTTGTTATAAGAATTTGGCCAACTTCATTCTTAAATTCGAAAGAAAAGTTGGTTGAAAGTTGCTAAGGATCAGATTAAGTTGATTTGAGTTGATTTATTTACTAATAGGCTGTTAGGTAAGTATTTACGTTTGGCTGGGTCTGTTATAGTCTTGGGAGGCCTAGTTTGAATGCCTTTTTTATGTAGTTGTGATGCTAAAATATTTTCATAATTGATCTTCTAAGTCGTATCATGTCAGTGAGTCATGACTAATATGCATGTCGATTGTGAAAACTTTAATTTGTTGAATTTGCTGAGTTGAGATGTAAGCATGTTGACATGCAGAGACCAAAAGAGAGCATCGTTACCAAAAAAATAAGAACGTTTATAGTTTGCATATGTTTGTTCATCTTTCGTTGGAACCTAATCTGTGCACACTTATCAGATGGATTAATTTAAGTTTTGTTGGTGTCACGACCCAAACCCCGCACTGGTCGTGATGGCGCCTCTCCTGAAGACAAGACCAACCAACTAACCCAACTCATCTTTTCAAAGATAGTTAAATATAAATAAATAGCTTAAGTATGACTTAATAGCATTAATTAGCGAAAATACAACCCAACACAGCCCAAATCGGGGTGTCACAAGTCACGAGCAGCTATTAGAATATAACTACCACTACAAGTCTAAAATATACAAATAGGACTGATAATCAAAGGAAGAACATGTGGTTCTGCGAACGCTGGCAGTCACCTCGCTAATCTCCATTAACTTAGCCTCTGATCAGCTAAAAACCCGCTACCGGGTGAACAAATAATTGCATTTGCACATGAGGTGCAGGGAGTAAAGTGAGTACACCAACTCAGTGAGTAATAAAGGTAAACAATAACTGAGCAGTGAGAAATCACGTAAAGCAAATCATCATGCTGTATAGAAGCAGGGTACAATACTTTGAGAAAAACAGTAAGGTTGTGAAATCTTTGGAAACATATGGGCTCACTTTAAATCTATTTTGGAAATAATCTTTTCAATAGTTACGAAAACGATTTCAAAAGAGTTAGTGTTGATAAGCACAGAAAAGAAATACGCCCCTCGGGCACAAATACCACAGTATAATAGGTAAAAAGGACAAGTAAATATGCAAGATGAACACATCAAAGTTCGCCCCTTGGGCAATATCTCAAAACAGTATCGGCCCCTCAGGCACGATTATGTTCCTGGTCAGTCATTGTTACCTGACCAAGACGCGTATTATAGTGCCATTATTACCACTGGTCAGCCATTGTTACCTGACTGGTCAAAAAACACGTATTACTGTGCCATTGTTACCACTGTCTAAAATTTGTTCGCTTTAGGTGGGTACCCGCGCTCACTGGGGGTATACAGACTCCGGTAGGGGCCCCTTACGGCCCAAGCGCAATATCAAGCCACCTCGTGGCATATAAACAAGTCCTGAAAGCCTTCTCACAACACACTCGAGGCCTGAAAGCCTTCTCCTATAACACTCGAGGCCTGAAAGCCTCCTCACATTAAACTCGAGGCCTGAAAGCCTCCTCACAATACACTCGAGGCCTGAAAGCCTCCTCACAATGCACTAGAGGCCTGAAAGCCTCCTCATAATACACTCGAGGCCTGAAAACCTCCCACAATACACTCGAGGCCTGAAATCCTCACCTAGTCCATAAATATCATAAGCCCTTCGGGCATTAATAAAATAATAGTTCTCAGCCCAGACAACAGTGAAATATCAGTAAAGTCTCAAAATTTGATTAAAACGGGTGAGTTTGCAAAATAGTATAATCATTAGGACTGAGTTCAAATAACGTGTCAAAACAGTGAGGAAATAATGATAGCAATCCCCTAAGGGTTCAAATAATTGGCACGAAGCCCAAACATGGCAATCAACCCAAATCATAATAATATCAAACATGTTTCTGTCAAATACGCGGTAAAATCAAGAATCGGGACGGACCAAGTCACAATCCCCAACGGTGCTCTACCCCACGCTCGCTATCCGGCGTGCAAGTCACCTCAATATAGCATTACGGTGTGCAAATACAGGGTTTCAAACCCTCAGGATATCATTTACAATCATTACTCACCTCGAACTGGTGAAATCTCTAGCTCGCGATGCCTTTGCCCTTTAGATCGGCCTCCACGCACATCGAATCTATCCAAAATCAGAGCGAATATCACAATAGGCTAAGGGAACATAACCCAAACGAAAAGAATCGAAAAACATCAAAAATCACGATATTTGCCAAAACCCGAGCGCTGGGCCCACTTCTCGAAAATCAGAAAATTTAACATCGATGTATTCCTTATCTCGCCACGAGTCTATACATATAAAATTTACCAAAATCGGAGTCCAAATGGCCCCTCAAATCCCAATTTTAACTCTCTTAAGTTTCAAGCCCTAATCACCATTTTTGCCTATTAATTCCTTGAGTTTTCAGCTATAATCCATGTATTTACACCATAAAATCATGTTTTAAGTCCAAGAATTCATACCTGATCAAAGCCCTTGAAATCCTCTTCAAAACCGACCAAAAACTCTCCAAGGCCGAAGTGAAATAGGTTACTCTTTCAAAAATTCGCGAAGAAGACTAATTTAATATTCTGCCCAGGCTTCTCGCTTCTGCGGTCTCGTCTCCGTTTATGCAGGATCGCTTATGCGGGCATTATACCGCTTCTGCAATTTTCCACTTAAAGGCCTCGACCGCTTCTGCCGTCCACATTTCCGCTTCTGCAGAACTTGCCCTGAGTCCAAGACTCGCTTCTGTGACTTCTGCCTCTGCTTCTGCATGACCGCACCTGCGGTCCCATAACCGCAGGTGCGAAAATACCAGATACCAGCAGACTTAGCAACATGAAAAGTTCCAAAACTCTCCATTTAACCATCCGAACTCACCCGAGGCCCCCGGGACCTCAACCAAAAATACCAATGCATCCTACAATGTTATTCAAACTTGTTCCAATCATAAAAACGCATCTAACAACACTAAAATCATCAATTCTCATCGAATTCAAGCCTAAGTTCTTCCAAAACTTCCGAAATACGCATTCGATCAAAACCCAACCAAATCACCTCCGAATCACCTGAAAGTTTACACACACATCTAAAATCACCTAACGAAGCTACTGCAGCTCTCGGAATTCCATTCCGACCCTCGGATCAAAATCTCACCTATCAACCGGAAATTGCCAAAATACCAACTTCGCCAATTCAAGCCAAATTCTACACCGGAACACCAAAATCACTTCCGTTCACACTCCTAAGTCACAAATCGTCCCCCGAAGCTAATCGAATTATCGAAATTCATATCCGAGCCCTCTAACACATAAGTCAACATCCAATTGACTTTTCCAAACTAAGCCTTCCTTAAAGAGACTAAGTGTCTCATTTCCTTCCAAAAATTAACCCAATTCAACTCGTTCACACAAGACACTGATAATGAAGCATAACGAAGCAGGAAATGGGGGAAATCGAGCAATTATCATGAGACGATGGGTCGGGTCGTCAGATCCTCCCCAACTTAAACAAACACTCATCCTCGAGCGTATCCAGAGTTGTTCTAGAAGCCAACTAATAGCTGCATAACCTTACCATGCATATACCCAGGGGTGATCCCATGTCACCCTATCTCGCATAGGTCCGATAACACAACATAGCTGAATTTTCACAATCCATCTAGTCCATAAACCATAGAACCACATTGCACTTTCCGAAATCATACACAAGATCAGAACCTCATATCTATACTCAAAATAAGCCCGAACTAGCTGTAATAACCCATACCTGCGACCTCAGGTGCAATCATATGATATACCACATAACCCAAACACTCGAAACGATAACTTCTATTCACAGTAGTTGCCCACAACACCCGAATACCGGTACAAAACCTCTTATCAACTAAGGTCTTATTCCAACACTTTTATATACTGCCCACGATAAATGAAACACGCAAGAAACCGTAACCATTTTCTCAGATCAACCATTCATGAAGCCACTTCCCTTTTGACTAATACCACAGCAGATTCCGAGCCGAACCTCGATATTATCCTTCCAACAAGCTAAAATAAAATCCGTTTGTATCCATCAGTGACCCCAACGATCACCTCAAATCTAACACACCACTCTGGTGATATGACACCTCAATACAAGCCTAATCCATGACTTGCATAATACGCGCACCAATAAGAAACGGTCTGAACATACTCAAACCATGAAACATGACTCAAACGAAAGAGCTGTACCTCAAGCTCATCAATACCATCACAACACAAGGCTGAGACCCCGTCTCACATCATAGAAATAGAACACCTGAATCTACCCGGAAAAGTCATATCTCCACGTGGCCTTGCTACAATGCGCGATCATATCCAAACACTGTTACACACGAAACACCTCAAGTCACTAGGCTCAAAATCGACAGCCAAGCACAATTTGATGTCTGGAACCCAAGCAAATAATTATCCCCATGGTGAAACAAATAACATACGCCATGCAAGCATGATAGAACATAACTGGTACATCAATCACCGAGCAACACCCAATTACTATTTTCGATCGACTTTCACTATGAATACCTAATAGAACCGCACCACATGTGCCCATAACCAACGAATCATAACATCTCACAGCATAATAGCAACTCATAGATCTCCCCAGATCACTAACAAGCTCACTAACGATCGAATCAACCTATCCCTCAACAATAAAATTTTGGGGCCAACCAAGCCGACTCAAGCTAGAACACGCATCCACATTGACTTGCCAACGAACCAATCATCCAGGAAGCCTAAAGCTGCTCCTTCCACTACTACAGCTCCTACCAGGGCCATACGATACGATGCCCGACACCAAATCAATACATAAATCCACAACCTCGTCTAGCGACATGTTCAGCCATAAGAAATATATCCAAAAAGTCTCTCAACTCCGGAACTGAATGAATGGTAGAAACCTCTGTACTGACATCCATCACGAAGGCCCAATTAAGAAAAGAAACCCTTCCTAGCCGTCCACTGGTTATTGAAATATAAGCCACTATTCTAGAACATAATCTGACGGACCTCGCCACTCAACCCGTGGCGTTTCTGGCACATCCCATAACGCAATAGTCCAGAATAACCCAAAACTTAGACAACCAGTCTACACCCCAACATCATATGCAAATCTAACATACCACATCATAGCCTGAATATGAGAACTTTCGTCTCCACATACACCCAACACATGATTCATCATATCCGACCGCAATTTCACCGTCTGAACACATGCCACACCTTTAATACCCGATCATCCCACGATAGATAGTCTAAAATTTCCCTATGCCACCAAGAAACCCAATATCACCAGTCGACCCAACAAGAAAGTTCCACAATACTACCGAAGTATCATCAGTTTAATCACATTACCCTTTTCCGGACAAATACTCTCATCAAATCACTTCCAATTAGCAGTACCATTTCCTTGATTACCTGAGGCTACCCGTTTCCTAAGAATTTTATGAACTTCTTTTCAGAACTAAACTTTAACTCATCTAGCCAAGAACTTCCACTGATCCCATTTGGAAGAAAATCATTACACATCCCATGCTCCGCATGCCCATAGAAAATATACATCTCCAAACCAAGGTAAAACCCAACAAGAACTCTCTCCCAAATCTATTTGCACGAGCTAAACTGCCAGGACTAAATCCTTCTAACCAAACCAAGCTAAGCAAGCTGCCAGAACTCAAGAGCTTTGCTGCAAAATACATGTAAGGGCTCATTACCTAGAACACACACAAAGAAATTAATCATATCCTTACCATACCGATTCGGTCTACTATCAAGCTATTCCATCTATCTTATTTCCCTTCTGATTCATCATCCACTTGATATTCCCTCTTGCTGTAGCACCACAATGTCTCAACCCAGGCTTACCACACGAGACCCAAGCATAAGACCATACTGTCTAAGATCCATGAGCCATTGAATACTCTCTCAAATATTCCCAGAATAATCTACTCTGAAGAACTTCCTGCGAATCTAAATCCGTTACCTTTGCTTTCCAGGTACTGATACATAGAGTCCTACAATTAACATGAAAATACCACAATTCTGAACCTCTTCCAATGAAAACACAGTTCCTATCCACACATGCAACTTTAAAATACCCGATTGTTTCTTGCAGAATCTTGAACACATTAGAACCATTCTCGAAAGTCATTCACTCTTATTCAAACTACAAATTACCTGACCCAATGAATAGAAATACTCGTTCCTCATTAGCACTCTGACACCGCAGGTTATGACCTCATCCCAATACAAAAAAACATCTTCCAGCTTCATGCACCGAGCATCCTTTACCAACAACAGCTTAAGACATCTGGTGATTCTCACACATCTGCGAAGCACCATATAACCTTTGTCAGAATTTTCCTTTACTCTAGTCATAACAAACTCACCCGCATGCCCCAACTGAAGCCAACATAGCACCCTACCGTGCAATCAACTGCTCACAGTAGACTCCCTCACTTGGCTTGAAGCCATGGATTAAGATACACTCAATAACTCATACACTTTTTAATCTATTGATGCCACAATACCATAGTGAGATTAAACTCAAATAATTTATAAGTTTGCGAAAACACAGATAATCCAGTGCTGTAATCCTCTACAAATCTCGCATTCATCCCCGCATCAGTTGAGTCCACTCTCTTATGCAACCCAAAATTTCAAATTTCAACACGTACCCTTTAATTACACATGAGACCTTCTAACATACAAATAAGGATCATACCACTTAAGAACACTCCGCAGGAGATAACCCACCTGCTTCGCCTCAATTTAACATTTCTGCATACCTTCCACCGTCATACACATTACACAGTTATTTAGTCTTCATGGGTCTGAACTCATACTGCCACATGAAATGAACTTCACTCCCCAACTAAGAGACACGAAATGATTCTTCACGCACCCAAAATTCGGGCTATACATCAAATCACAATAGGAATCGAACACTTAACAGTTCATCTATTATCCAGTAGACTTCTTTGTCCCTACCAAGTCATATAGATACATCTCGCAGTACTAACATACTCATCACATGGATATCCAACCGCCATTCCCGCTAATAGGAAAAATATCAAACATATAAGTTCATAACACTTGCTCACACAATCAGTACCTCGGTGCTCAAGCCATAGGAAAATATTCGGCCTCAAGTCCTCTAGACTGGCCCAACATGAACTCATAGAGATTACATCTCACCCCTCGATCAGGGAATCACAAGCCATCAGGGCACATCTGATACTGAGCGCTCACGCATGCACACAAACGCATGGAAGGAATTTCAAAAGTTTCTTTTCAAGATAAATCAAGGACGCACGATAAGAATTCAAAAATGTGAAGTTTTCCTAAAGGTTTTGCAGCCTCTCGAGGATAAATACAGACGTCTCTGTACCGATCTGCGAGACTCTACTAAACCTGCTCATGACTCGTGAGATCTAGTAACCTAGGCTCTGATACCAACTTGTCACGACCCAAACCCCGCACTGGTCGTGATGGCACCCCTCGTGAAGACAAGGCCAGCCAACTAACTCAACTCGTCTTTTCAAAGATAGTTAAACATAAATAAACAACTTAGGTATGACTTAATAGCATTAATTAGCGGAAATACAACCCAACACAACCCAAACCGGGGTGTCACAAGTCACGAGCAACTATTAGAATATAGCTACCACTGTGAACATGTGATTTTTGCCCTAAGCAAATTATTCCAAAAGTTTCAAATAAAATAATTTTACAATTTTTTGTGAATTTTGTTGAATTTTTGTGTTAATTGGTTGCATGATAATTCAAATGAAAATACAAAAATATGCATTTTCACTTAGGAATTTAATTTCACATTTTTAGTATTAATTAGTATTAATTTGTTTTAGAACAAAATAGGAGGAAAATAGAAAAAATAATATTTTTGGTATTTTTAGTTTAAATTTGTATTAGGTTGCATTTAAATTAGGAATTACTATAATTAAAATTAAGAAATATAATTGTTAGAGTCAATTTGTTTTTGGTTTTATTTTAGCATTTTATAAAATTAGAAGAAATAAATAAATATGAAAATACAAAAACACAAAAGCAAAGTAAATAAAATACAAGAAAAACAAATAAAGAGATAAATAAAGAAGGAAATTGACTGCAAAATTGGGCCAAATTACACAGGCCCAAACAGAATTAACCTTCGAAAAAACCAGGCCCAACCCCAATGCCAGGCCTGCCCCCTGGAATTCAAAATGATGTCATTTCTCCAAAGCCAAATCCTGGCCGTCGAGGTTTATCATATCAGACGGCCATGAATCCACCCTACCCCGTATACAACTGTCCTAACCGACCCCCCTACCCCCATCGTCTTCTTCACACCCCCAATCTCCAAAAAACCTAAAGACAGCCGCCTTCATAACCTTAAGCCGCCGGTGGCGGCGCCGATGCAAACCGCCATCAATATTACACCGATAACTCTTCTCACTCTCCTCTTTCCATTTCCACGCCTGGAATCCTTCGAATCAAAGTTCAACTCCTCGAATGTTCAATTTAATTTTTCCGGCCAAGTCACAAACTTGTCCAAAACTCCCCAAATTCATACCCTACAGGCCCCATGACTCCCTTAACCTGAATCCCAAGCCAAAAACCGTCAAACATCACTGATTAAGCTCGAATTTCGGATCTAGGGTTTTTCAAATTTTTAGCCCGTTTGGCGTCTCAATAATTTGGATGATTATGATTAATGTTATAAGTTTACTTTTGACAAAATAAACTTATAATATTAATTAAATTCAATTCCAGAAATCAAATCAAGTTGAAGCGTGAAGTCAGTAAGTTTTTGAGTTTTTCCTTTTTCTTTGTTTGCGTAAGTGTTAATTGCTAGTGTAAATGTCATTTAGTTTTGGTTCCGATTTTGAAATTAGTTGTGTTTTTGACTGCTGGTATGATTTAGTCTGAGTTGATTCCTGATTCTAGCTTAGTAAATGTTTTTAGCTTAATTCTGATAATTTAATCGTGCTTTTTTGATTTTTTCTGTTGATTTGGTAGTCTGCTTTCATCACAGTTTAATATTTGTTTTAGGCTTAATTTTGTTAGTTTAATTGTGCATTTATTTGATTTTTATTATGCAGTTGATAGTTCTTTTATTAGCTCTTTTATTAATTATAGGCGATTGGTTATAGTTGAATTAGTTTTGATTAATTAGGTTCTGGTTAAAGGTATGGGTTAGATTAGTCTAGTTATTTCAAATAAATTCAAAGGGTAGTTTTGGAATAGGTAAATGGTTGTTTTCTTAGAAATAGTAATTCCAAAACTGATACAAGGGTAGTTTAGGAATTTTAAGGGCAGAAAATCAGTATTAGAACCCCTTAGGACCTTCTAGATGGGGTTCTAAATTGAAATGAAAAGAAATGAAGTAGTAACTTCAGAAACAAGTTAAGTAAATGAAGGACTAGTTGTGAAAAATCTGAAAATAGAGAAAGGGAATTGTGTGAAGGCCTTCTAGAAGGTTCTTCCACATTTTTGCCTATATAAAGCAGCCCCTAGTACCTTGTGGAATAAGTTTTGAACCTCCAAGCTTTCCCTCCCCCAAAAAAAAAATCCCTTTCGAATTCAGACTTTATTTTGCAATTTGAATCTTCGAGAAATCAAAAAACAGAAAAATATCAAAAACCACATAAGATACTGTTCCATTGATCGTTTAACATCAGAACTAGTCCAAATTGTTTTGTTTTCTCTGTTTATACTCGAGTATTGAATCATTTTGAGTCATTTTGAGGTTTGATCAAGATGTAGCTAAGTGACTTGCACTTGAGAGTGATCCGTGATTTCCTGGACTAATTTTGAGTAGATTTGCTGCGTTTGATCGAATTCATTTCTCCTTTGGCTGTATTTTAATCCTTGTCCATTGCTTCTGTTTACTGCTGTTGCTGATTACCGCTCCTGCTGTTACTTATTCATATTTTCTCATTTTCTGAAACTTCAGGTACACAGTTTGAGCTCTTCACAGTACATCTTCATTTGATTAAATTGTATACTAAAATTGAAGCAAGTTATTGTAATAGATTCATAGTTTGAATGAATTTACGGTCTGGAGGTGTTAAAATCCAGTTATTCATGTTGTAGTTAGAGATCTCTTGTTTAAATTGATTCAGCAATTTATGTAGCTAAAACTGAGATTGTTATATTGTTAAATTTGGACTGTGTGATTCAAAATAATTCCTGTTATTTGAATTCAGAGTTGATTTTATAAATGGTTGTTCTAGTTCAGGATAACTACTAGTTTAAATTTGGTTCTGATTCGACATAGTTTCATGCCGTTATTTTGTAATTAAATATCACCAAGATGTTAGACTTTAGATTGTTAATTTGGATTAATTTTAGTTATGATACAATTTAGTTTGTTTGATCTATGTTTCAAATTTCGGAAAAAATAGGAAATAATTGAAAAATAAGAAGTGAATGAGTTTGAAATGCATGTGTAATGATAGTTGAGCTTGAATCAGTATATGAGCCTTGATTAAATCTCACTTGTCCAAATTATTTGAACACAATATATAGTTAAATCATTTAGCCTAGTTTATTCACTTAAGGCCTTTAACTGGATGTTTACCTTGATTATCAGTTATGATTATACCATGAATTATCTGTGGTAATTCCAGTGTATTTGTTCAAAGTGAATCGGAGTTAAAACCAGTTTATAATTTAAGGACTAATAGTCCATTTTAAGATAGCTTAGCTGCAGTACTATAATAGGAATCCCAATTTCACGTTTGGTTGTCTCTTGTATGTAATGGGCAAGGACTTTTCTTTGTGGGCTGTGTCCAAGGCCCAAAAGTATTGCTGTAGTTTTAAAAAAAATATAGAAGTAGGAATATGAGAAATTAAATTCATAAATATGAAATCAAGTTTTGAATTAGGTAGCGGGTTCAAGCTAAAAGGTTTTACCCTTTTGTTTGAATCCGAACTTGAATTTGAGACTCGAATTCATATTCACGAATTAATTCACCTTTTAGAGACAAAAACGACATGAATAGAAAATTTAGTTTGCTTTAGGTTGGCCTTTAATAATAAAATGAGACGAGCCTCACCAAATCAAAGATATAATTGCGGGGCCCTCATCAAATACTTAATTCAAAAATACTCAGTATTCTGGACGGGCCGTTTAGCAAATTTCATGGCCTTCCCAAAAGATAACGATGCGTTAGTCGCTTTAGGCGCGCTTTTAATAAATATTACATTCCTAAATACGGTGTGCATTTCATGCGACCCGAATCCAAATCCGAAAATGTGTCAAGGATCCGGGTGCATTTCATGTGACGTGATCCGAAAATATATTCTCAAACGACGTTCACTTTGTTAAATAAATAAAAAGCGGTAAATAACTTTGAAATTGTATTGTAGGTTTAACATGTATTAAAATAAAAAATTTAGTCAAATATAGCAATTGAGCGACCGTGCTAGAACCACGGAACTCGGAAGTGCCTAACCCCTTCTCCCGGGTTAACAGAATTCCTTGCCCGGATTTCTAGTTCGCGACTGTTAAACAGAGTCAAACCCTTTCCTCGATTCGGGATTCAAACCGGTGACTTGGGACACCATAAATCTACCAAGTGGCGACTCTGAATCTCTTAATAAACGAATCCCGTTTCGATTGTCCTTTAATTGGAAAAACTCCTTTACGCTCTTCCCGGGGGTGTAACGTAAAAAGGAGGTGTGACAGCTCTGGCGACTCCGCTGGGGAGAAGAACCTAGAATTTTGGTTTAGGGTTCAAGAATTCGAGCTCAATTAAATTGTTATGTTTGGCTTTATTTGATTTTCCTACATGATCCATGCTATACGTGCTAAATGTTTACCGATTTAATATTTGTTGAATTGTATATAAATTGTCGCGAATCCCTCCCTCTTTCTGAGTCTTCTACATCATGGAGAAGGGTGCACTTCGTGTAGCTTCTCTTCTGTTAGAGTCTTTTTCCCAATTTAGAACGAGGTTTGGATAAGTTGCAAAGCCGGGCGAGCTTCTGTATCCCCGGTACGCTGCCTCCCCCTCGGCCCGAGTTGTCCGCTCGGGTAAGCCAGGTCTAGACCAATAAACCTAGGGTTTAAACCTAGAAGAACAATAAACTCATGCCGGATCCCTAGTAGGACGCTTATTTGCATCACGTGCATTTTGACTTAGGGGACTCAACACAGGGGTTGGGTCCGTCTAGGACAGGTGACCCGAATTGAAATGACCATCCTGATGCATATTACGTGCTACTTGCATTTATTTGCTCAGCTTCGCATGTTGACCGACTTGTATACAATAAGTGAATTTTTTTTGAAAAAATAGCAGTGTTAGGACTAAGGGAGGATAACTATTTATTATAAAAAAAAAACCAATGCCCAAATAGTACCAAAATGCTGCCGGATTTTTGAAAAAATGAAAAAAAAATATAAAAAAATAAATAATTTTGAAAAAAAATATATAGAAAGAAAATTGTTGGTCAAAATATAGTTTTGATTTTGGCCAATCGGCCCGAACTACGCTGGTTTGATTCTCACCACGTGTGGGATACGTAGGCAACCCTTGACGGGTCCAACCATCTATTTTTCAAAAATAGCCGAAAAATGTTAAATTTTAATTTCTCGATTATAAATAAGTCGGGTGATGCCATTCTTGTTTAAAATAAGCCGAATGTCCCTCAAAA